>LDDX01000017.1:0-29906 GCA_012184315.1 Arthrobotrys entomopaga | reverse complement strand
GAAAGAAAGAAAGAAAGAAAGGAAAGGAAAAAGGAGGAAGGAATAATTTTACTTTAAAAGATAAGGGCTGATCGTAAAGCTGGACAATTCTTGGTATAATAACGAAAGGCGCTTGATTCAGTGGAACCGCTGATTAGTAAGTTTAACATAACCAACGACATGGAAAATAAAATAAACTTCTGAAGAAATTAGGGTTTGTGGGTTACCTCCATTCTTGAACGTCTAAAACAAGTCATTGTTCATTTTGAATATTTCGAAGTGTGAAGGTTAGCCACAGAGGCGACGTTCAACCTCATCGGTTGTCCAAACCCCATCTTCGGCCTCGCTAACTCCTGAAGTTGTCTTAGAAGGATGAAATGTTGAAGCATCTGCACGAAGCCTTGGACCCTTGTTTTCCTTTGGCCGAAAGTGAAGATGCGTGGGTTGATCCGCGGTATCTCCAGGATATTCATTTGTTTGGTTTTGCTCGTTCTTCAACTTGAATTGCGCATTAGCGGCGCGTTCCCAGCGAAGTTTGTCAGCTTCAAGATTCTGAATAGTGTTTCGCATTACCTCGGAATTAAGGCTTTTCTTGTGTAGAGTTCTGCTTGTTTTTCTTTCCAGATTATGGAACTTCTCTGCAAAATCTTGTTTTTCGAGTTGCAGCTTGGAGATCTCTGCTTTGAGGCTGAGAACTTCATCTCGAAGGTTTGGTGGGCAAGTTTCGTCCGCATCAAATTCACGAATTTGGAATCTGAGGACCGTAATCTCTTTTTCATACTTGCTCAGCTTTGACCGGAGAGAAGAATTTTCATTCTGGTGTTTCATTATTTCATCTACAAGCTCGCTGTATGCTGCCTTGGCAAGCTCCATCAGGTTTTTATATTTTTCGGCGTCATGTCGACTTTCGGCAAGCTGTTTTCGAGTTCGTGATAGTTCATTGCTGCCCTGGGGAGTCAAAGTCATTTGGATTTCCTTTAGCTGGAGGTTGAGTTTACTGATGAGACTCTCTTTTTTAACTAGGTCGGCTTTGAGAGCTTTGATAGTCACTTCCTTTTCTTTCACAAGATCACTGGTCTTGTTTTTAGCTTTTTGGACTAGTTCTTGTTGGTATTCAATCTCTCTGTTGAGAAGGTCAATTTCTTGTTGATGAACTTGCGCTTTAATTTCGAGTTCCTGACGGATGTTGTCAACATCTTGCTTCATCTCAGCATCGAGAGATGCGACGAGCTCGGATTGAGCCTGGGCGAGCTTCTCGACGTCGATTTTCCAACGATTGATGTGATTGGTAGCGAAATTGAGAAAGTCCGAAAATGACCGCGTCAACTGAGTTCATAAAAGTTAGTTCTCGTGATCTCGAGATCTCTTCGTTTGACAGTTTACGCTCGTACTTACCGAGTCTACTTGGTTCTTGGAAGACGACATCGCATCCAATGTGACAAGTGTTGAGGCCGGTTTGGATGTATTGTCCGTTCTGTGCCTTGTTGGCAGGATGGATCTCTTTGAGCACTTTAATAAGGGCTGAGAAGGTAGAGTGCAGAGAATCAAATTTTGATGTGCCAATGATTTGAGCTGACATTCGATAAAGTGAGAGGAGATGGGTTAGCTCTGGGACTATTTAGATAGTAGGTGGAAGAATGGTTCGATGTTTAACGTTCGTGTGGAGACCCAGAGAAAGAATTGGACATTGCTAGTAGTTGGTGGGCTAGAAACAACGAGAAATCATATAGGAAGGGAATCCATTTAGTTGATAAAGATTCACCACATTTAATATGTGTTACTCGAAGAAGCATTTTTTTTTTTTTAGAATGCGGAGTATCATTTCTATCTAAGCCTAGGAGATGCTGATTAAAATAAAGCTATCCTAAAGAATACCCTCAGTAACATACATGCTCCTAAGCTATATGGATAGTTTTTTCTTTGCATACTAAATATTTTCCCAGTTTCTACAGGTTCCCTAAATTCCTTGCTCTTTATATTCATCAATTTCCCTTTTTTTCCTTGCTCTTTCTATTACCTTTTTCTCTTGTCATGGATGTACCCTTAATTTCCTTGCTCTTTTTATTTCCATTTCATGTACTGCTCTTTATTTGTCCTGTATCTTCGTATCTCGCTATATATGTCAGCCAATACTTATTAGCTAATATTAGTTGAGATACTCTTTAGACTGACCTTTCACACCCTTCCTCTTCAATCCCTCACAAATCCCCTTATTAGCTCCTTTCGTATTTATATATTTTTGTACAGAGCAATCAGATTACAAGGCATCCTCGTAACCTGGATACCTATAAACATTGGGAAGAACTTTGCCCTTCTTCATGGCATCTTTTTGCTCTTGCTCAATTTGATCTCTCCACTTCCTAGCAAACTCCTTTGTCGCTTCGACGACCCTCTCCTTATGCTTGCGAGCAGCTTCTTCCTCCTCCTCGCGAGCTTTTTTCTCCTCGGGCGTTTCATTTCTAAGTTTTTCTTCTTCAATTTCCTTCTTAATTTTCTCTTCTTCAGCTGCTTTCTCGGCTCGGGCCTTTGCTCTTGCCGCCTCTCGTGCTTCGACCTGCATTCGTACCTGCTCCTGCCAATCTGGTTCGCGTTCAAGTCCCGGAACGATCCCATACATTCTTCTAGCTGCTTCGATCCCAGCAGCCTTGACTTGAGCACGCGATGCCGCTCTTGGGAGTGACAGAGATTCTGGTTGATGTGCTGCAAGTCGGGCGGCTTCTTCTGCCTCCCTTTCCTCACGCTCGAGGCGGCCATACTCATCCCACTCATTAAAGTTGGGGTCTTCTTCTCGCTTTCTGGTCACCATTTCATATACGGTCTCTGGTGGTGGGTTCTCTCTCAGCAGTCTGCGAGCCTCTGCTGTTTTACGAAGGTCTTCCTCTTTGATTCGCTGCCAGAATGCCAAGTTTTCACGGTGATCTCTAAGTATCTCCTGTTCTTCCTCGGTCAAGGGAGCCGGAAAGCGTCGTTTATTTCGGTCCAATCGCTCATGAAATTCTCGCAGACGGTCTCGTTCAGCTACTTCAAACTCATGGACTCGCTTTGCGTTGCGTTCTAAGTAGTCCTCTTTGCTATAATTTCATCAACCCATTTAGTGATCTTGAAAAAAAAAATAAATAAAATAAAATAAAGAAATAATTTAAAAATCAGGATACAAGAATCTGGGTTACTTACTTGACTCTGGCAACTCTGTCGACGTGAACACGATCATTGCAGGTATGATCGTTGTACGAGGAAGCACTTGTAAAAAACTCTTGACAGTAGACATCTGCAACAGCCTGGCATGCCTTGAGGTGGCTGGCGATGAATCCATAGTTGCCTGGATGTCTTGCGCGTCCGATGACCATTCCACACTCACCGCATCCGATTTCATGTTGCTTGGGGCTTTTCTCGCAGTGTTTTTTGAAGCCGGAGAGTCCATTATGACCCTTCTGTTTTACGTTGCAGTCTACGCAGTAAACGAAGGCGTGACAGTTGACGTAATGGTTTTGGAGGATATGAGGGCTGTCCGCCCTGTGGTTTATCACGGTGCGTTAGTTATCGAGTTATTGAATTGGATAAGATTGCATGAAACTTACTGCCACTGGCAACAGGGACAGAAGTTGACCTCCTTGCCATCGAGATTTGTAAGGCGGGTTCGGCCATCATCAAATTTGATATCGCAGATCTAACGGAGAGTAAAGGATATGTTAGTGTACTTTCTTTTATTTTTTATAGAACACCTTTCCTTTGAGAAGCAGAAGAGAGAATCGAAGACTTAAAAATAAGTCAAATCGACATGAATACATTGAGAATAAACTCTGATCATCATTTTATCTACGATAGAATACTTACTTTTGGCATTTTTGTGGATAGATGTATTTAAAGACTCTCTGTGTCTACGTTTTGTGATAAGGATTGGGTGAGGGTGAGTGATGATATCACGAATGATGATAATTAAGCTAGGGACTCGGTAGGAGAGATAAAGAATTTTGGTTGCAACGTTTATGAAGGGAAAGAATTTTTTGTGGGGAGGAAGAAGAAGAAAGGAGGGTTCAAGAGGGTGATTGGTAGTTTATATAGTTATTCGAAGTTGCCTAGGTGAGTGGCAGAGGGTTTCTCTCTCTCATTTATTCATGGCAATAAGAAAAACCCTCACGGTCGACTCTTGACAACAAGACTAATAAGGTACATAGCTATATGGCAAGACCCAGCCAGAAAGAACTCTCATGGCGCCATCGAGGTTTAGTATAGCACTGCTAAATTTCTTGTTGCTTATTGGGGATCTATAAAGCCGGACGCTATGTTAGGGCTTATTCAGGGCCTATTCACATTTCCAGATAAGATTGATATACAATGCAATCACGCAAAAGTTTAAGAGAGAGCATCTCGTATTGCGCGTACATAGGTAGACTCGGCGCCTTTGTGGATAGACTTCCTTGCGACTCAATGATACCGCAAGCCAATACAATGATTCTAAGATCCAAGACTTTCAGCTTCAAACAAATAAAAACTTGGATTGTTTTTACTTTCGCATAGTTTGACTCTTGACTCTTCTAACGATTACCATTCAATGATACTCGAGTCGGTTCAATGCTAGCCAAGAAAAGTTGAGACAAATTTTGCGTTGGGGGCGTTGCATTTTGTAAGGCCTATACTTTTGCTCTGTTTCGCCTCGTTCCGTTCACAATCCTTCGAGCAATTGAATTTTATTAGTCTCTGAGGATCTTGAAAATTGAAATAATGAGCTGACAAGAAATATATCATGGCACAGAACAAGACTAATTATGATAATACTTGGTTTTATTGTTACAAGTAAATCCGATATTGTGTATTAGTCTTGTTGTCAAGAAGCTCAGCGAAAGATTTTATATGAAGTCATATTGCTGAATAGTCTTCTTGTTATCAGACAGGGATCTCAGCGTTTCCATTCTCATCTAGCTTCAAGGGTCCCATGCCCTATCAAACGTTTCCAAGAGCGTTAGTTAAACACGAACAGCGACGTAAAAAAGCAATCTCAACGTCGCCAAAGCAAAAAGAGTTCCTCCGGAGTGTAGTTCCAAAATCGGATAGAAAAATATTAAAAAAAAAAAAAAAGTTTTGTGACTTACGCAGGGGTCTGGAATCGAACTGTTAGCTAGAGAACTAGATGGTGTTCTGTAGAAGAAGCCTTTGCTTACCGAACCTGCAATCTCCTGATTCGTAGTCAGACGCCTTGCCATTGGGCCAGTAAGCCTCGTTGAAATGCGAGCCCTCCAAAATATTAGATATGGACCGCTTCCAATTTTCACCTGTTAGTTTGACAACACAAATATTCCAACAGCTTGTTACCACTCAACAAATTCCTAGCCCATTAAGATCCGTTGAAGATCTTTAGTGTACCACGTTGATCCGTCCACTACAATTAATAATACGAATTCTGAATAGGTCACAAAATTTATAGCCCCGAACCCAGGCGCTCGAATTTGCACTGTTCTGTTTCGTGTTGAGCAGAGAAGTTGTATTGTGGGACCTTCCATTCAGCTGTATTCAGCCGATAATTTTATAACTATAGCCTTTTGGATGATATCGATAGAGAACTTCAATCCCTTGAGCGCATATACGAAAACTATATGTGTAAAGGATCTCTAAACTTTATATTGCCTCGTTACATCATTCTATATAAAAAGAGAACAAGTAGCCTCCGTCCATCTCTAGGAAACATAAACATCGTTAAACTCATTGGGTTTATAAGACTCCAAAGCTATATATATACTATATCGGTGAAGCATATTTTTGATCACTAGTACACGAGTTTCTCAGCCAAGTGTCCGAGGCTGCCAAGCCTGCAAGCCGGTTTGTGTGACTGGAAGTGTAAACATCTCCAGCTAGAAAGAGGCAGCCTCACGTGATGTCGCAAACGACCTCAGAATATATCTCAGACCACATCGTTTGCACGAGCTTGTGACTTCAAAAAATAAGAACCGTGGCCGTTCGAAAGAGGCAGAAAGCACAAATTGATCTTCAGCGGATCGTCCCATGCTTGACACCTGATTCGCATTTGAGTAGCACCTAGTAACGTCACCATGACAGCTCACGGCAGTGTTTGGAATCGCGGCTTATCGATCCAATGGTTACTAATTATAATTTATGGCCTAATTTCGGTCAGAGCGACTAATCTTGATGCGGCCGCAGCAATCAAGATAAGCCAAGCAAATGAAACGGGTATACTCGAGCCCTTGGATACACCTCTCAAGGAAATAGGGGCCATGGAACGAGGCCTTCCAGCTGGGCTCCTTTTTACTTCGTACCTGACAATTGTAGAAGTTGCAACAGCACCGACTCAGACAATCACAGCATTCTACGATGGGAATGAGCATTTCAGTCTTCGTACTGTGGCCCTAGATACAACAGCAGCCACCTCACCTACACCAACTGGTAAGCCCCTACGGCTTTTTTCCGATGAATACACGTCTGAAAGAATTGTTAACAGGATCTTGCAGCATATCTCCCCAAGTTGATGAATCTTGCATCATAGGCCAGAATAGGCCTTGCCTGCTAAGGTTCTATAAAGCTTTACGAACCTGTGCTCAGGATGGTGTCCTTTCAATGGAAACAAATATGCCGGAATATCTTATCAGATGCCAAGCCGAATTGAATGAAGAAGGTTCGTTCGATAGCTTTCGAGACTGTTTGACGAGCAGTCTTGAATCTGAATTGAATGGCACCGAAAAATGACAGGGAGACATAGCTATAGTGGGATTAACCCGGCCGATCTGGGTGCTTGCTTGATTGACAAAGATTTTCGTTCGGCTATCCATGTTAAATGTACATTTCATCATAGTTTCCTACGAAGTTCATCGATGTTCGCTTGCGCAAAGGCTACACATCTATCTAAATATGGTATACATGTCGTATGTTCATTTCTGATCTTAAGATACTCTTCGAGATCTCGTTGTATACTTAAGTAACCATACGTATACCCCAAGTCTTTTTTACATTATAACAAAAGTATTTAAACTTCAGCTACCGCCATGTTACGTTTAGTTAGTCCTTTTTTCCTTGCATCTTCCTTACCTGTTTGCCATCCACCACAAACACCATTTAACGATTTCGATATCACTTTTTGTGAAACCAAACACCAATAGACTACTTTATAGCAGTTCCTACCTTTCTCGGATTCAAAATGCGTACCAGTATTTTTGGACTTGGGTTTCTTGTGGCGGCTGGCGCCATGCCCCAGCTCGTTTTATCCAACAAGCCCATTCAAGATATAGGATCCGGATCTGAGTGGACTGGCCACCGATACGCTTATAAAGCAGTTCATGATAAGAAAAGTAAGGACACAAGCCCCTCTTGCAAGCTCAGCATTCGAGTATCCATCAATTTCTGAGAATATAATAATAATAATACACATTTATGCTAAACGATTATAATTGGACAAAGACGACAATATCCAAAGCCCTAAGGATGTCATCCCAATGACACAGTACGCAGTGAACGGCGAAACTTATACCGACCGCGTGGAACATACTCACTCAAAACTTGTTCCAAGGGGTCGTCTTTCTCCGCGCGATGCCGCCAATGATGTCAATGAGGAAGCGAAAACGACAACTTCCTCTCAATCTCACACCCGCCATTCTCCTGGCCCAGTCATTCATAACCCAACTGATCTCGTCGATATTCTCTTCACCGACAAGGCGGCTAGGAGTAAGTACTTTTTATTTGATTTGCTTCGTAGAATATTTCCTCTTGCTAACTTGAACAGATATCGACCCCGAGCAGACCACTGACAATGTTCACGCAGAGCTCTCGACTCGGACTCTTCCATATTCAACGGACGAAAATGGACGCGTTTGTAAGTTAATTAGACTTCATCAACAAATTCCTTTACTTTTATTAATAATCATCTTTACTTAGTCTATCGGGTTTCGGTGTACTCGGTCTATCACACTCACCCAGCGAACGGCCCCATTCCTATCGCCCCTGATATCAATCCAAATTTAATGAATCGGGGCACTGAGGATAACCTCGGCGAACAACCTATTGATCCAGAACACCTTGTTACCGCAGTGCCCGCATTTACTATCACTGCCGTTGAGCATATGCCGAACGGGTTCGCCACCGATGTAGCCGCCCCAGCCTCTTCTGAGATTGAGAAAATTTCAATCCAGACCGCTGCCGCAGCCCCATCGGATGACATTCAGCGTCTTGGAAAAGTTGGCCTAATCCACGGCCACATTGAGCCAATTCATGGAGATGATCTCCTTGCCCACTCAACTCAAATAGTTGGTAGTGATAGCTCAAGCGTTCTCAGCAATCGCAAACTCGACCCGGTCGGCTCAATAGTGAGTGATGGATTGCTTGATAGCATCTCCGACCTCACAGGACCTATTACCAAGGCTCCTCGACCTACCCCATTAGGTCTTACCTCAACGATTTACGACCTTTATATGAACCGTTCCGTTACTGTCACTTACGACGGTGACGATTTCTGGAAGCAGCCATCTACAGATCCGTGGTCCGGAATGCCAACGACTCCACCAGGCGGAGAGACCATCGCACCCGTCGCTACAATGTTCGACCCGCTCTTTAACATCACCTACGAATATATTCAGTATAAGGATCCGAACCCTGACGCCGAGAACCCCGTTTCTATCTGGTATCACCCAATCGCCACAGGTGAGGCAATAAGACCCCAAGATAAGTCGGTTCAGTCGGAATATTGGGCCACAGCTCATCCACATAACCTCCCATCTCCCCAACTTGTTTTCGATTCTTACACCAACGTTACCTGGAATCGAACATTCGAAGGACCATTTTACAACTGGGTGGAAGTTTACTCCGCGATCTCTACGGGATGGCCTCCATCATTCACGAAGAGCTCCTCGGAACTTCCGGAGTGGCCAGGCAAGGTGTGGTGGAAGCTATTGGCTACTGATGGATATACTCTCCCCAGTGTACCTGAGGTCGCTATCATACCTGTCACGTTTCTACCCACAGCGAAAGCTTCTGGGCCTTCTGGCCTTGACGTTGGTCATATGACTGGAGATGTTGCTCCGACTATAGATCTGCCTACACCAACAGCCACAAGTTCAGGTAAAAATAGGTTCAACCCCAGTCCGCTGATGGAAGAGGATTCGTGATCAAATGAGACGAAGAATTTTTTGACGTAAAAAAAAAAAGAAATCTATATATAAGTATTTTCTCTACCTCTTTTCAGGACTCTCATTTTTTTTTTTCGTTCCTGGCTTTTCCTGACATTTCCATGTCCATTATTTAATTCAAGTACCAACTTTTTGGGGCGACTGCTGCCTTGGTCTCGATTCCAGCCCGCCTGCCTTTCGCTGGCCCATAGTGCTACCTCATTGATTCCTCGGCTTGCGGGAAATCTACGCCGTCCATTAATTCACATGTCTTTCGTCTTTTCATGTACTGTTTCAAGGCAGAGAGTCCTGATAGTGTAATAATAATATTTAATAATTAATAATTAATTGCAATTAGATCTACGGACAGAGATCGAACTAAACTACCCGTCCCAAGTCTTACTAGATGTTCAGATCTCTATAATTACAACATTACTCTCTCGGTGATCTATTACAGATTTATCCGTACATGAAGGAAGAGGCACTATTTTAACCCCTTATCCCCAAAAATACAAAGACTGGCTCCGTGAACACCAAAACATAAAACATAGATCCAAAGTCTACCAAACATCAAGCCTCAATAGCCTTCACATTTTTCAATTCTTGGAAATCCCTCTCAAAAGCTTCCACGATTCCTAGTACGCTCTTAATAGTCGAAACGCTCATCTTCTCACCCATATTTTCCGCCAAGCTCAACGCCGTCCGTGCCGCGTTCTTGATCTGTCGACCATTAAGCGGGACGGAACCCAAGAAATCGTAATCCGAGTCCTTGATCGCGATGGTGTTTCCGGAATCCTCAATCTTCTTGATGAAATTACGCCAGACTTGTTCGCGAGCGGATTTGTCAAGGTCACGGTACCGTAGGGCGACGTGGATACGGGATTGGAACGCCTCATCGAAGGTCTTGACTCGGTTCGTTGTCAAGAAGAGAATACCAGAGTCTAATATAATATATAAGTGTTAGCGTTTTGATTCAACGGAGATTTTGCGAGAGGTTTGAATCGAAATCGACATACAATATTCCAACATTCTCAGGAAAATCGAAACGAGGGCGTTTCGGCCGAGATCATGGAGGGATCTCTCTTCGAGGAAAACATCGGCCTCGTCAAGGAGCAGGACTGCATTCCAAATTGTGCAAAGCCTTAGAATTTTGGAAAGAGCCTTCTCCATCTCTGCTGGATCAGCACCTAGATCTCCAGCGGAGATGGTATAAAGTGGCGACTTTGTAAACTCTGCCACGGATTCCGCTGTCATGGTTTTACCACAACCCGGAGAACCATGGAGACAGCAGATGAGACCCTTCCCCTTTCCGGCGATGAAATCGTCGAAATTGGTATTCGTGCTTTGGTGAGATTCGACCAGCGCCTTAACCAGAGTTTTCTGGTTGAGAGGCAACACTAGTTGATCGAATGATTGGACATTCCATTTGACAGGCTCCAAGTTGTCAACGAACAATTGCACTATCGTAAAATGTTAGCCGTGTGAGATTTTTAAGTAGATAATAGGCGAACATACCCCATTGTTTCTCATTAAGTGCGAAACCATAGATAAGACTCGAGCATAGGAGAAGCTGGTCGTTAGTCAAAGTTTCCAAGGCTTTGCTCTTAGGACCTCGCTGCTTTTTGAACTTCAAATCTTGGCCGGTGCCATCGGTTGGGAGGATAACATTCATTGTTACATTATTCGCTCCTTGGGATGCGACTTCCTCATAGTAAACTCCATTGTGATAACCTCCTGTGGTGTATCGCTGTTGAGTACTGGCCGCCAGCTCTTTCAACTTATCGCTTTGGAAAGATGTCACTGTGACTTGTTTGTCTGGATGGTAATGGACATGGGTTTTGACATCAACCATAACTCTTCCGTTGACATACAACTTTGAGCCCCAGTGTCCAGCTCCGGAAATGGTGGGCCCACTGTAATCCATGCAGTGAATCCCAGCCAAGCTCTCGAACTTTCTCCCCCTAGAAATCAAATCCATTTTAACCTCTTTCTCGCGAGGATGATAGCGAAGGGGAAATGCATCGAGCTCTGTGATCTTGCGCGTTCCATCAAACTCGGGGTTCAGGACGTATTTCGAGGCATAGCCAAATTCGTCTCCGTTATAGTCCACATAGTTGCCCTCGATAACGCCGAATACGTTACAATTCAGCTGTTGCTCCTTGTAACCTTTCGTTTCGAAGACGCGAGCGTGGCCATCAAAGCTTGTGTACACCAGTTCGCCAGGTTTGAAGAGAGTCCACATACTAAAGTTGAATATACGAATTAGCTTTGATAGTTCATCCGCGTTTTCAAGTGCTCAGAATTTCGGTACTTACATGTCAAAGGAAGTCAACCCTTGTTCCATATAGTTTCGATAATCGGCGTCCAATTGCGAAAACTCGGCGTCCAAGAAATCGAGCAGCAGTTTCAAGTGCCTTCCCTTCTCAGACTTTTTATCATCCTTGGCGGCCTCGCGAATCTCATCCCGATAATGCCATAGACACCGAAGTGGATACTCCAAAACAATATTGGTAGTATTGAAGCTAATACCCGGATAGCTGTCGCCAATAATCTCCTTGAGAACTTTCTTGACCATCAAACTCTTGATATCTAGAGTTTGGCGGTGCAAATGACCGAGTTGATTGAAATACTTGCAGTGAACCAGAACGTAGGCGCCGTTGGGGTCAAAGTTATCAACCTCGATAGTTGGAACCGTGCCCGAGTCCACGATAACTTGAATACCTCTGCGATTGAAACGGGAGTCCAGTCGCTTCACCTTAATGATCATTTGATCATTACCTTGAGGGGCTTCTTCGGTGAGTTTCTTCACCGCTCGGCTCATTGACTTGAACATTTTGTTGAAGATGTTGAAAAATAATATTTTGAATAACGAACGAAGAAACTTCAAATTTTGGTTCAATCAAAAAAGTAGTATTCGAGTGAGTTGGGTCGGTTATGACAACGAAGGTAGGGAGAAAGCTATGTTCACCAAGATCGAGCGCATCCTGACCTTTTTATGCGCTCTTGTATCATCACAGCGACCAGCAAAACATTTGAGTCCTCTCAGCGGGTTGGAGTTTTGATTCCGTGAACACGCGGATCGGGTCCAAAATAGCAAAAGGCGATCCAAAACCAAGGCACGCCTGGGGGCCAATTGGGAGACAGCCATACGTACACGCTCTAGTGGTTGACTCATCTCGGAAAAAACACGGTATACCGTCAAGTATTCTCTGTCTCTCTCTCGCAAGAATAACTGTACGGCTGACCAGAACCGCATCAAAAGCCGAATTTTGAGGGGTGCTTGAGTGGTGCTTTGATACTCATTCATTTGGGGGGCTGTTTGTACCCGTCAATGAATCAATGAATCCCCCCAAGGCGACTTTCAAGGCCGTTCACAGAATACCACACAACTCGGACAGGGGTTCGCAACACAGCGTCAAAATATCTGTCCAAAAGGAGACGACAAGGCGTCTCGATTGGGACCAACCAAGATTCGGCTCTGCAAAGCCCCCGGTAAACCGGCAAGTAGGCTTTCTTGATTCCACGACGAGTAAGTAGTAGTTATCTCTGCAATTATCTAATCTTGCCGTCGTTTGCATGTTCTTTGACAGACATCCTACCTTATAGCCTTATATCAGAAACGATATTATATCTACACATTAATTGTCCAGTTAAGTTAAGTTCAGGCTCTAAACAAGCAAAATGTTATACCAAACTTCGAGGTACCAGAGAAAATAATTATAGAGGTGAAAATATGAGATAAGATAAAATGTAAAAGTCTATTCTAAAACTATATAACATAAACAATATATACTCATCAAAATGACAAAAATTAAACTTCAAATAATACAACTGTAGGTGGTTTAAGCTCTCTCTACCATCACTTAGAACTACTCATATTTAAAATTCGATTTGGGGTATTGGCCTTCTCACCAACATTGGTGATACCTTTCGCTGCCATTCCCAAGATCAAATTCTTCATTCCCATTGGATCAGTACGCAGTTCTTTGTGTCTGAGGGCCTGGCCTGCAACCACTCCTGCAACCATCGGCGCAGCAAAGGATGTTCCCGTATCCTTCTTTCCAGTTATACTGAGAATATCCGTTCCAGGAGCGCTGATATCAACACACTTCCCATAATTTGATGTTGGATGCAATGAATCGTTAATATCGAGGTTCCCAACAACGATCAGAGACTTGATATCTTGGTTGTACGATGCAGGATACGATTGACAGGCGTCCTTCCCTGCGTTCCCAGCAGCAACCACGATGTGCATTCCAGCATTCGCAGCTCTTTGAAGAGCACGCTTCATATTAGAAGAGTTGAGAAATTCCAGGGAAATATTGAGAACAGAAGCTATAAAATCACCCTCTGACTTTCGAGAAGTATGTCTTTTCACCGCTGCTGTAATTCCCTCCTCTGCCATTATGTAGTCGATCCGCTGATCACCAATTTTGACGGACAAAATATTGGCCTTCTTCGCTACGCCATAGGTTCTACCGCCGACAATACCAGCTACGTGAGATCTATATCCGGTTAATATTTAGTCAGCATCGTTTTATATATATGTTCAGAATAGAAGTTTAGGTACTTACCCATGTCCTACGTAATCATCAGGGTCCATGAGGCCATTTTTAACCACAGACGCTCTACCTTCAAACTCACCGTTTGAGATATCAACACCCGTATCAACCACATAAACGTCAACTCCTGCGCCGGTATCAAGCTCCCCGTCATAGCGATACACAAACTTCCCGTCACCATCTACTTTCCTCCCGCTGGATATTCTCTGCAGAGCCCATTGCGCGTCGGATTGCTCGACAACATTATCCCTCCTGCTGATGCTTCGGATATCAACATTTGGAGCTGCTATAGCGGAGGCTATGTTTGCCAGAACAACTGCCGACCAGACATATCGATACTTCATGATCTCTGTGGTGCTTTTAGTATATATTATAAAAAAATTATATGCTATTGTAATAGTGTAAAAAAGTAGAAACTGAGAATAGACAGCTAGTTTTATCAATTAAATCTAATCCTTGTGATTTACTAGATTTTTGTATTGGTTTTTCGTAGTGTAATGAATAGCTGTGAGAGAAAGGACGACGGTCTCGTCGAATTTATATATGAGTCCTCGGAGTATGTTCTTCGAGGCTCGCTCCGTGTATCCGAAGCTAGCTTGGATGCCAGTGGTATGATAGTAGACTGTGAAACCTCAAATAGCTGTACAAAAAAACTTCTAGAAAAATTCTACATAGATAATTGGGTACCTACCCGATCAGTTGGGAACTCGCTCTCGAGTCTCACGTTCACGTTGGAAACTCCGTCGTTGCATCCGGAGCTAGTCTCAGGAACGCCTTGATACAATGCCAAGAACGCTCTAGCTCAACCTTATTCCCCAAGACTAGACCATATTGAATTTTCAACACTACAATTACAGTATAGCGTTAAGCTCGAAGGATGACGCTAACCAAATATGATGTTCTCAAACCGGCAGCTGCCGTTTTAGCAAAAAATGTTGCGGGTTTCCTTGTGACGAATGTTTGGATGTGCGTTGGTCTCGGTCGCCAGATGTGGGTTCAACTTGGTCAGTTCGACTCAAAAGCTCACGAGCTGAAATTTATATTATCTAAAACCACGGGAAACCTTATCGAATTTCAGATCTTATATCAGACAGAATCTACCGTATCTACTGCAACACTGGTATATACGATGCAATATATACATACTGCCCAGCTCGTGAAACCGACCGGCCGCTCCCCATCTTCAATGCATCAATATAATATTATGCTAATATTACATTACGTCTTATACGTGGACTCCTGAAGTGTATGATGATGACTACTTGGATGCTATGGGTTTCTTTTACCCATCACCAACCTCGTTTAATTTCTCACACCGTCCTCCCTCATCTCTATAATACATTTTAGAAAAGAACATCGTTAAAATAATATCATTAAAGAAAAGGCCGATTCGTATACCTGTTCCATGGGCTTGAAAGAAACCAGAAGAAAAGTAATTATACAATCCAGAGATTGCAGAGAAAACAATTCCGCTCTCTGTGATTCATAAATCAAACCGTGCTCCATAAAATAACATTAGAAAAACCTCCACACGAAAAAGAAATCACAGTCAAGCCTCCACCGTGGCCAATGGGACCATCTCTACCTTTGTGGTCTTGACTCCCACCTTCTTGATGACCTTTGCCATTCGCTTCCCAACCTCCTTTCTTAGCTTCTTGTCTTCTGAGTAGTCATCAGCATCAGTCCAGGCTCTTCTGGTCTTTCCACCAGTAATCTCTTCCATCTCATCTTTTAGGAGCCTATTCACTTGTCTACTGGCCGGTGTATTGGGAACTTCGGCGCCAGCCTCGCCCTTCTTAGGAGTCGTCAAGACCTCTTTGCGCAGCTCCGCCATACCTCTATCGTAGCTCGTAGCAATTGGGACGTTCATCGAAGAAGATGGATTCTGATCGTTGTAGAATTCGTCATCGCCCAACTCCTCTTCGATCAGCCCGAACGCACCAGGAAGAGCTTTAGATTTCTGAGGTTTGGGTTTATTAATTGAGAATCGCGTGATCGGGCTGTCAATGGTGCTCTCGTAGTAGTCAAATTTATCTGGCCCCGGCATGTTTCGAGGTGGCGTGACGAAAGCTGACTCTTTCCCTTTCTTCGTCGATTTCCAACCACTGGTGGCTGGTGTACCACCTCGTTCGCGGTCGCCAGCACGACTTCCAGCTATAGAAAAGCTGACACTACCAGCTCTAAAGCTTGGTGTAGTACCTCGACTCATAGCGGGACTAACGCTACGAATGCGCAGCTTGCGAAGTGCATCTTCCAGATTGTCTATCCTGTCCGCTTTTTCTCTTGCTACCTCCGTCAATCTTGCGACAGTTTCGCGGACTTGTTCGATAGTAGGAGGTCGAATATCGCCATAATTAGACTTTTGGTTCTTGTTTAAACTGGCGACACGGGCCTGCAGTATGCGAAAATTATCTTCTGCGCGCTTAAATTTGCGTCGTAGTAGTGGAACCTTGCGACGTAGGCTCGCCTGTTGCATTCTTTGTTGTGCGGAGAGTGGTCGTTTTCGAATATGCGCACGCAATTCGGGATGGGTGTGGAGAAGAATGATATTCGGAATATCACATGCCCGCGCAGAAACTATCAAAGCATACACAATCAGGAACGCGAATCTATTTTAGAAGGGGTTTCAAAGTGAAAAACCTACGATAGTCAACCTCATTTATCAGAGCTGTCACATCGGCTTTCAATGATGCCAAGTCGAATGTCTTGTCCAACTCTTGGGCCTTTTCGATGAGATCCATAGCCATCATTGAAACGTCTGGAGCAGCTGTGACACGGATCTCTGCAACGGGTCGGTCGTCGTCAAGGGTAAAATGATCCTCTTTCAAATGGTAGGAAACAAAAGCCTCAAGTTGTCGCATATTCATACCAAAGTTATCGACACGGCGGTCAAGGGTTATTACCAAATGCTCCATAAACGCGTCAGGTCCCTAAATCAAGTAATAAGTTAGAAATTCATCGTTTCGAGGATCTCGCATTAGGTGGAGTAAGTCAATTACCTTGAAATTTGTGAAGGGGGCTGCTTCACGGTAAGGGATCAGTGGTTTCAAGACAGCACTCGGTTCGAGTGGTTCCCTCAAACTGTCTCTATATGCGGCCTCGCGCTCGTTCATCACCTTTTCGCTAGCATTCATATTCTCAATCTCAACTTCTCGCTGGCGTTTGAGCATTTCCAGTTGTGCTTTTGCCTCTGCAAGATTTTTTTCCCGTTCAATGGCCATTTGTTGCATCCGCACTTTCTCTGCTTCTACAGCTTTCTGCCGGTCCTCGGCACGCCGTTTGTCGTCTTCTTCCTGTTTTTGAAGGGCAACTGAACGTGGAGACAGCGGCTTTTCCAGTGAAGATCTCACTGGCAAAGGTTTGGAGAGCACTGAAGATTGAGTCGGAGACTTGTTGATGAGTTTCGAAACGTCCATAGATGCTTTTGTTGCAGTGATAGCTGGGCTTTGCTTCGGAGTCGATGTCCCAGGCCTTTTGGGAACTAGAGGACCCATGCGGCTGAAGAGGGTTGGCTGTCCTTCTTGGTTCTTAAGCGGGCTTTCCGTGGTTTGAGTAGGAGAATCTTCTCCACCAGCTTTGATCCAACTGTCTTCTCCCAATTCACTAGATCGGTCAGAGGGTTCCATTGATTCGCCACGGGCATCTTCCACGCTCCCGGCATCGCTATCCTCATCATCATCCTCGTCGCTATCTTGATCGTCGCTAGCTATTGGTTGATGCGTAAAGGTTATTACCTCTTTCTTCTTTACAGAGTCCAATACGCTACCACCCGAAGATGAGGGAGCGATGTTATCAGTATTTGTCGAGAAGAACTTAAAATCTGCGGGCCCATCAGCATCGTCGTCATCTTCTTCATCGTCAGTTCCGGCAGCCTTCGAAGCTCGGGAGGCTCCACCTGCTTTCTGCGGCCCTAGGCGACTGGATGCGCCAGCTTTAGTTGGACCAACGGTTGGTCTACCGGCAGCTCTGCGCGAGGCCATCGGATTGGAAGCCTTGGCCTTAGGGGCTGTTGAAACAGCGGCTCCTTTGTTTGAATCGCCAGACTTAGGTGGGGATGAGGCCGGGTCACTCGCATTTTCAATCTTTGGCGAAGGTTTTATTGTGGTTGATGATAATGTAGGAACAGGATTTGTCGAGGTCGGTTTAGCAAGCGAAGGCAGGGTTGCAGAAAGAGCAGGAGTAATTGGGGCTGAGTCTGGAAGAGGGGTCTTAACGACTCCTTGAATCGCCGAAGTTGGTTTCTGGATGGTAAAATCAGGAGGCAGCGGTGCATCATCTGGTATTGCGGCTTCAGGTTTCTTCGCTTTAAGGGTGAAGTCTGGTGGAAGTGGGGCAGGTTCGGGCTCCGTTGGCGAGGGAACAGTTTCCTGATCCGAATCATCGTCTGGAAGGCCTTTGCTCGCTGCTGTGGTATCAATACTTTCTTTTGCGTCTTTCTTCTCGGGGCTAGCAGCTGGTGTAGCAAGCTTTTGGCCAAATGCCGGGACGTTGGGTTTAGCTTGCGACGGTGTAACAGTGCCACCAAATGCAGATGTAGGCAGGGGGGGTTTTCCAAATGCTGATGTAGACGGTGCGGTTGCGACTCCGCCAAAGGCAGAAGACGGCTGGGCTCCAGATGTCTTACCCTGGAGGGCACTACCGAACAAACCAGTTCCGACCTGTGCCACAGCCTTATCTGTCGATGGAGTTGCAAACGCACTTGTGGTAGCCACTGATTTGGATTCCGTGGTCCCAAATGCCGGTGCGAGTGTCGACGGTTTATTCGTTGAGCCAAATGCTCCCTTAGGTTGTTCTTTGTTCACAGATGAGCCAAAAAGATTGGACCCAAATGCAGACGTCTTAGATGTTTCAGCAACTGGCTGAGTGGCCTGGGAAGGTTGGCCGAAGGCGGGAGCAAGAGCTTTCGGCGGCTCCTTTGCAGGGGCTGTGGGATTATCGCCGGCCAAAGCAGAAGAAACATCGAACATGTTCCCACCGCGGACTCCTTCCCTTGGCTGCTCTACCTCGTCATCGCTATCTGCCATCTCAGCATCCTTAATATTAGCCGAAGCAGCTGGTTGGGAGAGAGCGTTTCCGAGAGTATTGCCAAATGCACTTCCAAATGCACCTGTCGATGGAGCATTTCCAGTGGAAGGCTTTCCTGCATCGGGTGTAGCAGACGAGCCAAACGCACTGTTCATAGTAAATGGACCTGTACCAGTAGAGCCAAACGCAGTAGAAGGCGCATTGTTATTGTTTTTCAGACTTCCAAATGTATCAGGTTCCTTGGATGCGAATGGGTTACTAGATCCACTTGATTGAAGAAAGGCTGCGGGTGCATTAGTATTCCCCCCACTTGAACCAAGGAAACCACCACTGCCTGAGAATTTAGCGAATCCGCCACCACTATTTCCTGCTGCTGCGCCAAAGGGTGTAAGTTTAGAGCCCAGTTGGGATGTTTGGCCAAACCCTGAACCGGATGACTGTGTAGATCCGAAAGCGCTCTGTCCAAAGGCGGGACGGGCCGCTCCAAGAACTGCAGCGGCACCGAATGATGGGGCAGCACCACCTAAGGGAGTGGCAGAGCCAAAAGCTGGGGTCGCAGCTTTCTGCCCGAATGAAGAAGTACCTGACTGTGCCCCAAAGGTAGATCCACTACCAAAAACGGCCCCCGAATTACCAGTAGAAGCAGAACCGAACGAGCCGGTTGACAGCCCAGGGCGACCAAGCATTGACGATGTACCAAAGGCCGGTTGCCCGAAGGTTGGTTTCGACACTGACGATTGCCCAAAGGCTGACTGTGGCGCTGAAGGCTGGCCAAACGCAGGTGTGGCGGATGGCTGTCCAAAAGTCGAAACCGGTTTAGAAGTTTGACCAAATGACGACCCCATTGTTGAAGTTTGTCCAAACGTAGACACACCGGTTGAAGGCTGGCCAAATGTGCTAGTTGGCTGTGAGGTCTGTCCAAATGATGGAGCAGAAGTTGCCGGCTGTCCGAAGGGGGAAGGCTTTGCTGGCTGTCCAAAAGACGAGGTTGGTGTTGACGGCTGGCCAAAGGTGGCCTTGGGAGCGCCAAACGCGGAGGTTTGCGACGCAAATGAGGTTGTCGAGGCTTGCGCTCCGAATCCGGGTTGGCCAAATGTTGGCGCACTAGCCCTTTGAGGAGTTTGTGGTGGCTGCTGAGATTCATACGCGAGAAGTTCTGGGTAGGCTGCGGATGAGTTTCCGATTTTGATGGCGTCAGAATATACTACCCAATAGGCAGATATCACGCCCTCGTTCGTCAAAACCCACATGCATGGAAGTGAAGTTGCTGACCGCTCCACGTTGGGAAATGGATTCTCGACACGCTCTCCATCGGGAGCGGTCAAATCAAGGGCCAGTCCTAAGGAAGTTGTATCACCGCCATCAGCAGCCATGGGCAAAGTCGCACGACGACCATCACTAACGATCGATGTTGGCGTAAAAGGTGTATTGCTGAGCCTCATGACGGTGCCAATATCAGTAGAACAGGTGTTGGAGAGAACCACACAATCCTTCATATTCGGGGCCCAAGCTTTGAGGTGGATGAAGTTATGATATGTCGGTCGAGACGACATCCCAAACGGCGGAGTCATGTCATTAACTTTATAAAAGGTATGCTTTGTTCCTTCGCGCGTCAGAACGAAATGCGTTGATTCGTTATCATGTTGCTGCGAGCCTGCTGCCAGTTTTGGTGTTATAATCACAAATACTATGCTCGACTCAATCCAGAATATCGATGAGACGAAATGGTTCGTAAAGTTCGGGATACCAGGAACAACATCTGCTTCTGTCCCATCATGTTTGATCCAAGCTAGGCCACCGCTGGAGCCACCACAGATGATTTGTTTTCCTTTTGGACTCCAAGAGACAGTCGTGACCCCGGACTTCAGGTTCCCTTGGACAGTTTGTTTTTTCACATCAACGAGACCAACGGTTCCGCCTTGACTCCAACCAGACCCTACGAGAATACAAACCTTCTCTGCGTCCGCAACCGTGGGGATTGGTTTCATTTCGAGGAGCGGGCCGGTTGTGATTTGCGATTGGGGTTGGACATCGTTGCCTTTGCTTAGGATATCTTCGACTGAGTAAACCGCTATGCCACCCAGTTGAGCTCCAAGCAACAGGTAGTTGCCATCTGATGTGAACGCGATATGTGAGAGGCGTATTGACATGGGGATAATACATTCTGGCTGGAAAGGTATGAAGTTGCCATTGGCTGCTGATGTATTTTTGAAGGCTGCACGCAAAGTGGAGGTTCGAGCGACAACGACTCCTGTGATAAATTGAATTGGTTAGATATCGGTCGCAAATTTGATGTCTAACGTCAACGTACCTTGCGGCCCCCCTGCCGCGAAAAGCTGTCGCTTTTGACATATGGAGAGTAGGCTCGCGGAGGGTATCGGAAGGTCATTTTCAGGATACTGTCCATCAAATACCTTCACCTTGAATTCCCCTGCGAGAGCGACATAGCCAATGAGCTAGAGACAATGTTAGCCTTGTTGTAAGGACCTTGAGGTGATGATTGACTGACATCTGATTCGGTCTCTCGAACCTCATCTCCCATCAGAACCTCCCCAGGGCCCTGTGGAACAGCAATACTATTCGACCTTGAGAAGGCCCCCGATGGGGCACTCTGTGAGTTGTTCAGCACTCCAAACGAGCTGGGTTGACCAAATGACATATTGAAGATGTCACCGGCGATTTGGTGTAAGCGAGGATATCGTGTGGGAAGTTATCGGTCGCGGACGTATCTAGCACAGGAAACCGTGCCTAGATATCCGAAGAGGAGGCTAGGAACCGCCCCAAAAGCGTGATTGTTGAGGGATAGGTTGAGTGCGGTGTGTGGTTTCCGGCGCGAAACAGCGAGACCGCGCCCGCCCCAGCGAGCGGAACGACAAGACCAAGCGTTCCAGATGCTTCTGAAATGGCGAGGATCGCAGGTGCACTGACGAAGATGACGTTTATCTCGAATCGTAGGAGAGGAAGAGAGAATGGTATATGGAATAATGGAGGGCGGCGATGATGACGATGGGGAGTGTGCGATTGGAGGGACGATGTGTGTGGATTGGGGGCTTTCTGGAGACGTCGAGTTTGACGCGCTTTCGATTTCGAGATAAAAAAGCAAAGATGGATCCTGTGTTTTTGCAACACACCCCCAACACATCTAATCCGCTCATCTGTGCCACAGAAACGTCCAAAACTATTATGCCTGGCCATATATACTTAAGTATATATACCATATAATATATGACCATAAATGCATATGGCACACTCAATTGAGCCTGAAGTTCAATGGTAGGCCGTTACCTCGAACACGGATATTACCACCTTGATGTCACCAGTGATCATCGATCACTTCTCTATCCACTTGTATATTTCCATACGGCCATGAAAGTATCCAATTATAATCGATTGCAATCACGAGTCCGCCGGCTCAGGCAAGTCCATCTATCAACCCCACCATGCATTGTACTACTGTAATACGATTCAAGATCCCTTATCCTAGTTGTGAGAGTAATTGCAAATGCCAGGTTCGAAATTTCTAGCCATACTTTCGACGCAGTTTTAGTATTCTTTTAATCAAGGTGGTAGCGCAGCGCAGCTCATATAACATGTATCCGCCCAGACTCGAAAATCTACTTGCATGCGCAGGCTACCCGGGTCTTATTAGCCTTGGGTCCCATCAGCTACATATTCGCAATCTTCGACATTTGTATCCCCTCACAAAAGCTGATCTCGGGGCTATCACAAAGGCTCGTTAGCACCATACATATTTTGTCTATGCCAATTTCAGTACTGTATTTATTTCCGAGTCAAGGTTGCTCCCCATATATGCAATATGGTACAGGAGTTTCAATATTCCAACCTTGGATTCTAGTCTCTTTTTTTACCGATTACAACATTAGAAACTTTCCCATAGAACATATGTCGTATTGGATCTATCAGATAAAAAGCAGCGCACGCTACCATTACTGGAGATCAGACTGTTTGTATTTTATTTTTTTATTCAACCTCACTTCTTATCTCTATACAGATCTAATTATTGAAGAACTCCACAGCTTTGAAGCCCTTCTTCAGGTTCATTTCGCACAATCGTATCTCCACTCCCCACACGCTAGCCACGCTAGATCCAATTTCCAAGGTAAAATGGCTTCCAACCCAGCTACAACGCCACCACCAGCTTCTTCCGTAGCCTTGTCTTCACCCAGGCAGAGTCCAAGCGGTGTCGCTACGACAATGACCCATTTAGTCACTGTTGGGAAGGTATGAGATCCAAATTACTTTACAAAACATAAATACATATATCCACCTGAGCTGAGCCTCATTACTTCCATCGCTACCTCTCAAGTAAAAGATGCGATTCACTTTCGTGGAGCGCTTGCTAATCTCTTGTGTTCTAGAAACCCGATAGATTCGACCCTGAATTAGTAATGGCGAACGCCGGAGACAAACTTTGTAAGTGATGAACGTTCGAACTTCCTAGCAAAAAAACATATATATCTATATTTCATGATATCTACATACATCTTACTAACATTTCCGTTTTCTTTATTGTTTCGTTTTTATCCCACAAACCACTCTGTAATCCGGGGCACATACGAAAGGCCTTGTATACCTTACGATATGCAAAAGCCGCGAGTCAATGAAAATGACTCGATTTGGTCAGACTGGGCTCCTGTATCAACAATCAAGCTCGACGTATGCTCATGCTCTTTGAACCCCAATATATCGATATCACAGCCATATATCAGCCCGATTCTCGTGAATACTAGCTAGTACCAACTAATTTTCAATCAACTAGGACGAAATGCCATCTTTCACTTGGACTGTTCGTTCCGCTGACCAGCTTTTTCTTTATTGTGGGGCACCTGGCTCTTGCAACGAGGCTGGAATGGTAATGATAGTGAATCCGTATGCTTATACATCCATCTTGGTTCTTCCCTCTAGATAATATTCAATTCTGCTACTGACTATCCCTTAGAGATGGTTCCGTACCCCTTGAGATATATCGTCAAGCTGCTCTCGCCGCTCCTTATGTTTTAGTTCCTGGCGAACCATTTCCCCAAGACGAAACTGGCCACGATGCGAGCTCATCTAGCACGACGACAGTCAATTTCTTACCGCAAACTCCTACACTTTCCGGCAGTACCCCGACTTCAAACGCCAGCCCTAATAGTCAAGACTTGGCCACTATAGCCGGTATCATCATTGGAGGAATCGGCGCGACAACCATTATCGGCTTGCTAATCTTCTTCGTTTTCCGCCGCCAACGCCGCCGTTCTGCACCTCCAACAATAGATTCATGCCACCGCGACAGCTCCTATATCTCAAGGATGCAGCTCGGGCCAGGAGTCAACTCGCCAGTAAATTCATATTTCCAAGGCACCGACACCCCTTCACAATACGCTCCAGAACTCGCTCCCATAAGTCCGATGATCCAACCTCACCGGTTTTCAATCCATTCACCCAACGGAACAGGCGGGGTCCAAACACGTGAAACGGTTCTCATTCCCGTTACGGAAGAAGAGAAGGCGATGTACCTTCGACGGCTACACGGAACACAGAGTGTGTTGAGCAGTGGTGGTGTGAGTCCCGTGTCAACAACCGGCGGAGGGATGGTGGGACAAGCCCAACTACAAAAACGGTCCAATACGGAGAGCCCACATGGTAATGTGAATAGGAGAAATGCGAGTGGAACTCTTCAGCTCGGGGAGTACGGAACACGACACCGACCTGCGGAGATGGCGGCAACCAGGTTTGAGGAGGACAAAGGTGGCATGGATGAAGAAATGACTGTCATCGATCCTATGGATACAAATGAGGAAGAAAAGTATGGACAGGTCTATCCAGTTTAGGATCGTGTGGGAACAAAGTGTAGACAGTTTAAAACCTTAGATTATATTCGAATGTACTTCCCTGTCCCATAACAGAATTCTTAAAACCTAAGAAACCGAATTTTTCTCTTAAATTTAATTTCAGGAAGAATAATAAACGAGAATATGGGTTCTTGCTACACATTAAGGCAATGGAGTGAGCGCAGTTTCAAAACATGCAGAGCCAAGTAGTACAAAATTTAAAAGTTAGTGACAAGAAAAAACACAGCCTCAATCGTGAAAAAGCACAGATGTCGAATTCGATGCAGTGACCCGGTGGCAATTGTAACTTCTCGATCCTACCTGCCATGACTGAAAGCCTAAGGGTGGTATTTCAGATATGCTATTCCTCGTTATCGTTAGTAATAAAGTATTTAAATTTTTGGTCTCGTTTGCCTCTGCGTTAATTTTTTAGCTTTCACACGTACGAATAGGGTTAGTTGAATCATGAAGAGTTTAGATATTGATTCTGTGTTAGTCTGGAGAAGATTCTGTGTATTATTGTCAATGCAAACGACCAATTAAACTATACACATGATTTCATGCCCACAGATTCGAGTCTCACTATTTCCAATCCAAACATTCTTGCCGTCGGTTATCAGGTAGTAGAGAAATATCATCACATTTTTCTTACATTTTCTTGGAAGAGTTTTGGAAGAGTTTAGAGTAATATTATAAACTAAAAATATTTTTCATATATGCTATCTTCTATATATCTATATATACATTTTGATACTCCTACCCAATGCGATACAGATGCGGATACTTAAGCATTTCATTCAGAAATCACTTTGTCTTTCTTACATATCCATGAGCTTAAATAGCTCCATTAAACATAAACAGGTGAATGTCCAAATTCACCCGTTTAGTATTGCCAGGCACCGAATCTCTCGGCAGTGAATTCGACACCGTTGTTGCTGAATCCCAAGCAATCAGCAGAAGAGCCGCTAGGAGTATCAGCGTCGGCAACAGTTCCAACGAAGACCTTCCAGGGTCCCTGGTTGGCCTTGACGGGGCAAGCGAGGAAGCCACCGGAGGTGTGAGAGATGGACCTCAGGGTGTTCTCCTGCTTGGGTCCAAGGATAAAGCCCTCAGTGGTAGACCCTTCGGGCATATAAGCGCTGTGCGCTTGGGTGTAGCTCAAAGAGTGGTCAGGGGCGATGTAGAGTTGCTGGCCGCCGGGGACCATGACGTTCATGTATGGGCCGCCGGTGCCCCAGCCGATCGAAGTGTAGTTGCCGGATGGGCAGTCCTCAGGAGAAACTGGAGGGCTTGGGCAATAAGAAGATGGGTGCTCAAGGCCAATATAGAATTTTTGGCCAGAGGCAGTCACGCTGCCAAAGTGAATTGGAGACGCGGATCGGAGAGACATCATGGTGAGGGCGAGTGGAGTTTCAGCCACTGGAGCTGCGGAGACTGCAGAGGCAGCAGCGATGATGGTAGCGAGTGTGAACTTCATTGTGAAATGATATAATATATTAGGTAAGTAGTTTTGAGGTATCAAGGCGTGAATATGTTTGATGTAGCGAATGTAGATATTTGGGAAATGTTGACTGAATGATGTTGATGAAGTTGGAATCCGGAGACCAATTCGCTCCCTTTATATATTCGATATTACCACCATACGTCTGAAGAGATTTTTTACAGCTGTCGAAGTCTAAGACACAAATTGAGTATCAAGAAAGTATTTTGACATCATCCATCCTCGGCTAGACTACAAATGTAACCCTAACTTCAAAAAGGCAGTGCGCAAACTTAAGGCCGAAGAAAGTGAATTGGAGGGTAGCTATATCATGCGATGAGCAGATGTTCCATTGAGACAGCTCAATTACAAGGCTCTCCCATGACTGACGTATCTTTTTCTACCCGAATACTGCGCGGAAGAAATGTTTTAGTCATGCGGAATATTCGATAGCATTTGTGGAGAACTTTTTCGGATGGTCAAAGTCTAAATTCCAGGGACTTGGCAGATGTCAGGGTGTCAGGCACAAGGAACCGGCCGACATGTACCAGGTTGCATGGCAGGACATGCATTCTCTAGGCAGGTATCGGCTTGTACCTATTTTTTGACTGTTAATTCTATCCGACGAGGAAGGCACAGCGGTTCCGGTAAAGGGCCCTTAAGGTATCGGGGTTCTCATCGGGATCAATCACGCGAAATACGTAATACTCGATTATATTCCGTTGGCCACAATTGCACAATATTATTATTTTTAGTACTGGTAAGTTCAACCACCCAAGCGTTGGATATTCATTGAAGAAACGTGAGGTTACAACTGGTTAAATTTTTCAGGTCAAACTGGTACGGAGTACTGTTGATCATATCGTGCAAGACAGGGTTATTCCCTATTGTAATATTAGTGTTGTCTATCTCCTGCCCAAGTCGGTAAGTTGATTCAATTCGGCTTTCGGCGTGGTATTTTATCGCAAATTGTGTTGCCAGTTCTAAAAACAGCGACACTTGGGAGCGACGGAACTGGAACGAGACTGAGTGGTCTCGCTGAGCTGGCCAGACTTAGTCTCGGGGACGAGGCCAGACTTGGCGCGTTGAGGCTGAGAGCGACGGAACGAGACTGAGAACGACAGAACAAGATCTTGCAAGACTGAGAGTAACGGAACGAGACTAGGAGCGACTTAGCTTTGAAGAAGAAGGCTACATCTACGCAATACGAATCCAAGGCTCAAAGATCTAGAATTCTAGAATATATTTCGAATAGCGCCACAGCCCGAGTTACATCAGTCAATAATTAATAAGCATCTCAGCTAATCAGGCAATCGATGCAATCATATCTAAAATAAAAATACCCGCCAAGAGTTAAGGTAATTGATACTCTCTAAACCCCGATAGTCCGTTATTTCAACGTAGCCGAAATTGCCGAGACCAGTTATGATATATCGGGATATAGTTATGTAGTCTTGGGGCAAGATAGTCATATATGTTTGAATGCTTTTTAAACACATAGATACGTGCGCATGTCCCATTTCCGATACCGTCTACTGGATTCGCGGAACATGGGTCGATGATTGATTGCAATTCGCTAGTTGCAAATTAAATTATCTACTTAAGTGCCTATGATGTAGCCTCGATACCATATGATGGTCAAGTACTTATTGCAAGTGTGCATGCATGCATGGCAGCAGCGCCAAGGATGAGAATATAGACACAATCATTCCGGAAATATATATGTTGCGGTTTACGATTTACGCTGTATATATCTCTTGTGCGTACGGCTCAGTAACCACCGTTTTTGCCTCCGTAACGCAATTCGTTACAATATAGAAGTATGAAAATTGATTTAGTTTGTACCAGATTACAATTTTTTGCTACCAAACTAGTTAACTCCGGGTTTGCTGTGCTTAACAAAAAACCCGTCCTGACTTCCTCTATCGTCCTCTTCCTCGATCTCAACAAGAGTAGGCGATTTCATATTCCCAATTCCAAATAACGCAGCTGATCCGGACATGTCTTCCAAAGAAGGGGTAATAGCGTAGTCATCTATATCCAGTTGTGCTCTATTGCTTGCCTTCTTCCCTAAGGGTGTTAATATTTGATCCGTTGTAGTTTCAAAACTCCGTTGCGAGTATGGCGAATCGTTCAGAGATTCTGTTATCATGGCAAACTCGCTTTCATCACCACATGAAGCGTCCTCGTCTTTTGATTCATTCTTTTTAATGTTGTAGTTATACCCATACCAAGTAACGTAAAGCCATACTTGGTGGCATTCTAGTCCGTTTATTTCGCTACTTGCGAAGAGACGTGGAAATGAGTCTAAATTGGCGCTTGATTTCGACGTTGAGATTTGCATCTCGTCCTGTGAAACGCTAGGCCAGCAAGCTTTTGTGAATTATTAGTATAAGTCTACGGAGCTTGGGGCTTTGGGATTCAATATAAATCATCGCCGTCGTCGCGTGATGATTGAAATTTAACATCTCGGTTTCCGAATTTTCTTTTCTACCCACACTTACCGAAAAACTCTTTGGCATTCCAATCCTCTTCCAACCAGTTACTTTTAACCGTCCTAATTTCGTATAGTATTTCGAAGCGTTCATCAGGGTGAGTGGTATGAACGTTAAAGCTTTGGTACCGGCAGTTGGCCTGTGCAGCAACGAATCTATCATATTATATCAGTATGTCCCATCAGTGTATTTAAAGCTCATTTCGGTTCTCATATAGCATCATATCCTACATCTTTGCCCCAGGACTTTCAATATCACCAAATTGGTAAAGCATTACTGGGTCTGCTTCCGGGCTTTCTTTGATTGTGTTTAGCGTAACGACACCTCCTGGGGTATCCTCTGCATCTAGAACCGCCAACTGTCTTCCATTACAGAATTAATTAGCCATCTATAAGCCTTTGTTGATTGCATTCTCGGTGTGCAATTAACCTCCACATAATGAACACGCTTCCACATGCGTTCATTTCGCTCAGGCGCCAATAGGCTCCAAACCCCAGTTTTGATAGAAACCTGATTTTGGTTCTCCCATGGTCTTACGAGCAAATTCGACTCATCATATAAGGGTAACCCGTCGCCGTCGATCGGGATCTCAGCGTGCACTAATCCTAATATCCGATGATTTATAGAAACGATTAATCATTTGGCCAGTCTATCAAATATCGGTCGATAGCTTTCGGTAATCTTCTGAAACAAGGGTTTATTCCACTCACACCACAAGGGTTCCTCCGTTTTCCATGGGAATGTTGTTGGATCAGCAGGCTGCACGCCTATTCTGAACTCGTCATACGCACGGCAGCCCGATAACAGCCCTATAGCGAAAACCCATGCAGCCCACATTTGGAGTTACTATGGTCGATGCGTGTGCGTTCGTATCTCATGCTCAATTTATGAAACTGTCGATTTCGAAACTCCAGTACGAGGAACTATAGTACCGAGCACACATAACGTATCCCGATCTTTATTTTACACATCCGGTTAAAATCGTGCATTTCTGCTCATCATGAGAGAATAATATATTACTATTGCAATATGATATATATCCACACAACACGTTTTGATGTTGTATTTCGAAACGGCGATTGAGAATATTAATATTGCAAGCCACTGTGAGCCGTTCACGTGACACAGGCCCTGTTGGTCTATTTCTGCACACCGATCCAGTCTTACTACTATTATTAATTTATTAAGTTTATTATTGGATTTCTTTTAAGTTTTTAGAATTTTTTATATTTTAGGCTCTTAGTTTAAATTTAAATTCTTTTTTTTTTTTTTTTTTTTATTTTATATTGTAACTAGTTAATATATAAAATTATAACTTTTTTCTTTTACCTTATATTATTACAAATATTAATAATTTAGTATACATTAATGTGATTTATATAGAATAAATATATTTACATAATTAATTTATTCTTTTTTTTAATTTT
>LDDX01000135.1:0-10616 GCA_012184315.1 Arthrobotrys entomopaga | reverse complement strand
TATATATATTATATTCTCGTTTATATTTCTAGCTCCCTCGCACTTTGATCAAAAAATATACACTTTTTTATTCGATATCCGATATTTACTACGAATTATATTAAATTTCACGAGCGAATCTCCCGACCGAACCGTGCATTGACTGCGCCCACGAATACAATATATAGCTCTCCCGCATATCCGCTACCAGTTGGAGCTAGTACCGTGGTGTGACGTTCTAGATCAAAAGTCCAATTCCCACCGAAACGTCTCTCTTTCTCAAAGCCAAGTGGACGGCGGGCAACGGTTACGTTGGCCATAATTTCCGACAAGCGATTCCATTCGATCAGCTCTCCGATCCACTCTGCTTTGGTTTATTAATAACCTCACACTGCCATCGCTCGAATTAATTACTCAAGTAATTATTTTACCATACCATACCATATAAGGGGGGAGGGGCCCACAAGGGATCTCCTATTTTCCTTCTTTCCGTTTTTTATTCTGCTGGCCAAGACTCTCTCTCTCTCTCTCTCTTTTTTTTTTTTTTTTTTTTTTTTTTTTGAAACTACTCCATTCGTTCTTTATCGATACTTTATCCAGTCGACTCTCTTTCCGGCCCGATACAATAATATAGTAAATATCTGCCGACGCACAGAAATCGACCCACTCTACAACTCAATCAATCAATCAATCAATCAGAGACCTCACCGTCGCTGACAAAACTACCGCAATCATGAACAAGAAATTCGACAGAGTGCTCCAATGGAGCAAGGAGAAGATGGGAAACGATAACAAGACCTCCACCACTGACGAGTTCAAGTCGCTGGAAATGGAGATGCAAATGCGCCACGAAGGTATGTACGCATCCCCATTCAATTTGACGTCACTTCACCCACCAAAACTAAATACACACATTCTAACGTGAACGGGGGATCACTCAATCTAGGAATGGAGAAACTCCACTCTTCTGCCAACATCTACATGAAATCTCTCTCCAAACGTCGCGAAGGCGACGACCGCGAGAAGATGATCCCCGTGGATATTGTCGGCCAATCCATGGTTTTGCACGGCGAGGAATTCGAACAGGACTCGCTCTACGGCCAGTGTCTCACCAGTTTTGGACGCGCCCACGAGAGTATCGCCCGGATACAGGAGACCTATGTTCAGAATGTCAACGATAATTGGTTACTCGGCCTGGAGCGCGATCTAACACACATGAAGGAATATCAGGTTGGTCTTTATCGTCCCATTCATTCGCTCTCGCCTTCTTTTACACGTATCTTCGGTGCGGGGCGTGTTACACTACTACAACGAAATGGTTGTTGATATGTCTAACATTTTGTTTGTTTTTTTGTTAGGCTGCGAGGAGAAAGCTCGAGTCCAGACGATTGGCATACGATACGGCGCAATCCAAGATGCAAAAGCAAAAGAAGGAGGACTTTAGACTGGAAGACGAACTTCGGTCCCAACGTATCAAATACGAGGAATTGAGCGATGAGGTCCTCCGCCGCATGAACGACATTCGAGACGGCGAGCAGGAAACCTTGATGGAACTAGGCGCCTTCCTAGATGCCGAACTCGAATATTACGATAAATGCAGAAACCTACTGATGAGAGTAAAAGAACAATGGCCCGTTCAGTACGTTCCCCACCATCACCACCACCACCCCTCAGTTTCACACCAAAGCTAGCAGCACTAACTGACAGTTATTAAAATCTGTAGAACCAAACGATCCAACCACCGCTCTCGCTCAAACACAGCCCACTCGTTCACCAACAGCTTCAAAGAAAAGGAATCCCCCCAAGAGTACGAAGAAATACAACCACCCCTCCCGGAACGTGAACGTCCCGCCATCAAATCCCGCGGTGTCTCCGCAAACTACCCTTCCTCGGACCGCGACTCCAACGGCCGTCAGACACCCGAACTCCGTACCCGTTCCTCATCCTGGCGGATCGGCGGCGAAGCCCTTTCGAGAACTAGCAGCGTCGAAAGCTCAACCCCGGCCCCTACCCGCATGCTGAGAACTGTTACCGATCCATTGCCGCCGCCGTTGCCAGTTGGTAGAGGCGGTGGGCTGAGACCTGTGATTACCAGAACGCCTAGTTACAATACCCATAGCGACGGAGATCCCTCGCCGGTTGAGCATTCGAGCCCGGAGAGAGCATTGTCTAGGAACGCGAGCTCGCAGAGTTTATCGGCCACAGGGAGGAAGATTGTACCGCCGCCGCCACCACCACCTGCGTCGAGGGGTTTAGCAGGGAAGAAGCCGCCTCCGCCTCCTCCCCCAGTCAAGAGGGCTACACTTTCAGCACATCAACAGTAGTGTTAGGGAATTGAGAAACAATACCAAAAAAGAAAGCTCTAAAAAAAAATCAAGACAAAAAAAAAAAAAGGGGGGGGGGGGGGGGGGTTAGAAACTTGAACATGTTTTTGTTGTTGTTCTTTTTTCTTTTTTTTTCTTCCTTTATTGTCATCGGGATGACGGGGTTTAAGGAGCATTTTTACACATAGGTAGCATTAGAACAGAAAAACCCACGCAAAATTATTATAAAAATTGAAAAGAAAGAAAATTCACCAAAGAGGAACGTACGTACATGCATGCAAGGCTCTGGGTGATACAAAATAAATAAACCTATGTGCGTTAATGCGTTAATGCTTTAATTAATGCTCTTAATTATATATATATATATATATATATCACCCTTTCTATTCCATGATCGTACGACAGACAGTTCTTATTGTTTTGCGAGGATAAAATATATACCACAGTTTGAAGAAATTAATTCTCGGCTTCTCGTTGAATAGATTCCTTCTTCCCTTCCTTAAGTCACAATTCACACTGTGGTATAGTACTAGAATCAAAAGGTTCATACATGCTAAACATTATTATTTTTATTCAATCCAAAAATTTAAAAGTACCAGGTAATCAATAACTTTTGCCTTTTTTGTTCTTTTGTATGTATGGCTGTATTATTATACTATATCATCATATATATCATCATTCCTAAAGCTTTTAATTGTAATATTAATCCATCGTGTATATCCCATCCGTCCATCCGTCCATCCATCCCTCCGTCCCGCCGACCACAAACGCCGTGAAATCAAATCTCAAATGGAAAGAATGCTGATAATGATAATATTATTATTAAAAAAAAAGGAAATATTGAATTGAAACAACGTTGAGAGAAATTTATTAGTCTCAAAGCTAGAGGGGCTAGCTGGACGGAAATAAGAGATAACAGAAGGAAGAAGGAAAGTAAAAAAAATTAAAGCTCATAATGGCATAAAGTTCGTATCAGAGTAAACTAGAAGCCAAGAACAAGAAAAAAAAAAGGGGGGGGGGGGGTATATATATAGTACTCGTAATGAGAAAAAAAAAAAAGAAAGGACGAAAAGTCATGAAGAAAAACAATCGAGAGAACTTGCAACCTGATTGCTTTTTGAAATATATTTTGCAAGAGAAAAAAACACACGCGAGTCCGCCCAATGCCACAATGTAAAACATATGCCCGACGCAATGCAACCATTAAAACCAAGAAAGAAAAAAAAAAGTGGCTAGAAAAATCAGGCCTGCAGCGTAACGTTTGGCAGTTAACTGCTGCGATCATTTGCGGGAGGAAAGAAAGCAGGCTGGCCACCAATTGAGAAAAAACTCACCCATATTAACTACCATCATAATTAAAAAAGGAAACAAAAAAAAAAAAAATTTTAAAAAAAGGGACGTAAGGAAAGAGTAAAGAAGAATGTCACGGGAAAAGATACTAGGTTTGAACGCCTCCATGGTGTACGTTCAATCCGTTCATCGAAAATCTCCGATTGACGGCAGCAGGAAACCTTCGCACGATTCTCACAACAACCGCGATGGCGAGCCAGTACTACTGTATCACGCATTCCTTGTCGTCGTCTGTGGTTTCGCGTCTTCGTGATCTTCTCCTATCCTTCTTCTGCTCTTTTCCTTTTCCCTTATCCTTTTTCGCCTTTCCTTCCGGCTTCTCTCGGTCTCCATCTACCGAACTGGACGCGCTGGCATTTCCGCTCACGGAACCGGCGTCATCCTCTCCGCCACGGCTGATCTTCACCGCAAGTCTACTCAATCCTGCAAACGAAAGTCTATTTTCGGCGCTCCGGCTTAGCGAGCGTGCTGGAGCCTCGTCCTTGGAAAGTTCCTCGCTCCTCCTCTCTGGTCTAGAAGGTCGTAGTGATTCCTTGGATTGTTGAGCCGCGTCAAGAGAGTAACGTCCCTGTAATGTTTCCCCGTTGAGTGGTTGTTGTACTGGTGAGGAAGACGCGGAAGTCGTATATCCATCCGTTCCCTCTGCGACACTATAATCGAATGTCGGTAGCCCTCGCGACTCTTCCTGTGAAGATCTTCCACTGTCGACCTCTTCATAGGGTGGCGGTCCTTCCATCGCCTGTACCTGGTAGAAGAGTAGGTACGGCGACTCTTCAGCGAAAGCCTTCAACCGATCCACTTCCACGATTCTATCCTTTGCCAAATCATCAAATCTAAGCCACTTGTCGTCGTTCGTCCGTACCAAGGAAATGTAATGACCAGAATTAGTAGTCGTACCCCGATGGCAGACCGCACTTTGCAACAGAAGCCTAAAATTGCCGGAATCTTCTAGATCGTCGTCGCCCACGAAATGCGGCAATTCGATCTCGGTTGGAATTTTGACCTCTGCACCGTTACGGATGGGTGCTCCAGCTGCCGACCAGCTATATCGTTTCAGGCACAACCCAATTATCGGCCGCTTAGACGAAAAGTGGTTGGCAAAAGACGATTTTGTGGTGGAGCGGTCCTTATCTGAGCTTGATGTAGAGTCGGTATAAAACGGAAGAAGGTTGAAAAATTGCCATGCAGGAATCGTTATTTCCTTACGAACCGATTGTGCCCTCCTGCGTGTCTTAGTGGCTTTGCTGTTGGATACGGTTCTCAGAAGCGAGCTTTTGCGTTCTAAAGATTTGGGTCCGATGGGTGTGCTTGGGGTTACTGGAGCAGATCCTAAATCGGCGTACTCGATGTGCAAGCTGCTTAAAGCTGGCTTTTCTCCGAGAGGCAACTTGTCGTCCAGAGACATCTTTTCGTCCATAGGAGATTTGTCGTCAAACAGCAGGGGGTCTATCGATGCCGACGAATCTACATTTGTAGATACTGCCCTCTGCTCCAATTTTCGCTGGACATCTACTCGGTTGTTAAAGTAATCTTCCAGACATTTTTCCAAAGTGATAGGGCCGTTGACTTCCGATTCGGAGGGTATCGCGACGTTGAGCAATCTTTCATTGATGAACTTGTGGTCATCATCGGGGATATCGAGACCACCGTGTGCGATATCCATCTTTAGCGTTAGCAGTGGCATTTCTAGAGTTTCCGCGATAAATGTGAAAGCCTCGGAGGCATCTTGCTGTTGCTTCAGCGCCGCTTCCTTCCACCCACAGTCCGCCAAAGAATTCTGAATCTCTTGAATCTAAATATAAAATTGTTAAAAAGGAAGTGAGGGCAATGGGGCATGATTGTGGCTTACAATATCCGTTGTGATTAATTTTCCAGATCGGAGCATATTGACAAATAGTCTTAATAGCGAGGACAACTTCTTCCGCTTGTCGTCGTCAAAGACATTGTAAAGCATGGCCTGAAACAAGGATGGATTAGCTAGTGTCTTCGAAACACCAATGAAATCGCAGCTCGTTGAGCTGCAACACCAGGGTATCCCAACAGAAACGTTTGTAGGGAAACTTACCTCAAAAGAATCCAAATGTGCGTAAAGTGAAAATAATAGGGAATCAAGATAACAAGTTACTTTGCCGTTATTCTCGGCGCCTTTCAGCGTGACATCTGCGGACCACTCCTTGATGATACCAGCAGACGCATCTTCCCACATCCGATAGAGATCCAAGGCATTATTCGCGCTGCCATTCGCATAACCGCCTCTCAGTATTCGTAGAATTCTGTCTTCATTCGGCGGAATGCCCAAAGCTGTCAATTTGTTTGATATATGTTGAATCTATTCGCGAATGTTAGTAAAAAAAAAAAAAAAAAACATATTTATGCGAAAGGAGGGTAGACGGACGTGGAAGGCTTCCTCTCTGCTCGGCTTCTTGAGCTTCTCATCGGGGCCAGTGCAATATAGGTCTCCGGAGAAACGAGGTTTTTCGTTCAGCGAGTTCCGCTTGGAGTCTCTTTTGCTCATAAACCGAGAGATGCCAGTGGATAGTGTCTTTTCAAATCTTGAGTTACGATTTAGTTTCGGCGACTCGGAGCGCTTCTCGACGTGCTTCTCGGCCAACTCGCTTTCTGTCGGCTGCTGCGACATGGCGAGGGGTGGAGGATGTGGAAGTTTGTGGATAAAAGAATGGAGATTCGTCGTCTGAAATGATTGGAGTGTTGTTAGTTTCGATAAATCAGCTTTTGTAAGGTAGGGCTCCTCCCACGGGAACAATTGTATGTGGTTTTCAATGGAATAAACGAAGAGTTTGATCCCTCAAAAAGTCTGATCGTCAATCCAGCGGCCTAGACAGCTCTTTTATTTGCTGTAGAGCACACCAAAAAGACAGAAAAGATGGGGAAATAACGGAAAGCCCCACAGACAAAAAGACTAAAAACCAGGTCAAGCGAAGGCAAGAACTTCGGAGTAACTCACTGGGGTAAGCTAGGCCAGGTGACGAATTGGCTGACCTGGCCTGAGCAGCTGTTGCTGAATTAAGAACCGGATAAAGTCGACCTTGTCGGCGCCCGTTACTAAACGAATTTTCAATAAAAGTCGGGAGCCCGGGTGAAGGATAAGTGGTCGAAGCGATTTTTGTCCCGAAGAACCAGCAGCGGGCAAATGTGGTGGGGATGTCCTTGTTAAAGTTCTCAGCGAACCTGGAACGATTGATGCAAACGGATGGAAGATGACTATTCGGTGGCTTGATGGCTAATCTGTAGGATATCGAGGGTATCACAAATTGGAGAGTGGCTGAAAGGATTAAATCAGAATTGACTTTACGACGCCGACCGAGAGGGCGAAAGAGGGAGGTTTTGAGCTGGTTTTGGGAGCAATAGACAACCTGGCGGCTCAGTTTAGGAATTAGCGAGAGGATCCAAGCAGAGGAAGACTGACGACAGCGGCAGGCTGCGACAGTTTGAAAAGACGCACTTACGAAGCAGATCCGGTTGTTAGATAGGAGCAAAAATTTACGAACTGTCGGAATGAAGAAGAGAACAAGCGTGAGGTCGGAGCGTAGATGCGATTGCGATGGGAGAGTGTTTTGTAGCTGGGCAATCAATTAAAGTTGAAAAGATGTTGGGAGAGAGAGAGAGAGAGAGCGAGTGAGAGAAGGGGTTGAGTTGAGTGTGCGGTGTGTGTATATACGGAATAGGTGGGCGAGCATGTACAAAGCTATTGGAAATTAACACCACTTCAACAAACAAGAAGATGCTTTCGTGTACTGAGACGGCCTGTCTAAGCTCTCTTCTCCATCCGTCCCTCTTCCCGTAGTAGGTATCTACTTCTTTCTACGTATCCTCGGAGTATACTATCGATCGAGAAATAACTTATTTTTAGGTGGCCTTAGCTTAACTAGCAAACTGGAGGTGTTCTAGTCTGTTTGGGCCTGCGACGACCACGAGCCTAGCTATAACCAGGCGTCGAAAGGAACCCCTCGAATACTTCTTTTTGAATAATGATAGTGACAAATTCAAGGATCCGTCGACTTCAACTGACAATGAAATCTCAGACAGACCTGCATTGGGAAGGACCCTGTGGCTGCATACGTTCTCCCTGGTGCCTGCCCCTCTGACTGGCTCGCCTCTCGCTGCCTCACAGTTCCTAATTGGCGTGGTGTGTGCCAGCAGAAACGACACGAGGTCCCGCAGCTCGTAAAAAAAAAATTAAAAAAATTAAAAATTAGGTGGCCCTGTCGTCGTCGGACTCCGCTGTTGGGGAGAATAATCCTCTGTGTTATGAGAGACCCACGGAGCGGCGTGGTACCGACCATCCGAACAGAGCTCCAACCAGGTCAGGTCCACCCGAAAACCCCGAAGCAAAAAAATTTCAGCCCGGTATCGACCCTACGATTGATTGTTCAAAAGGTACACGGGACCAGCAAGCGATGTTTAACGGAAGAGGTCGGCCGCTTACAGAAGGGAAAAACTTGCGACGAAAACTCCAGAACGCAACGGAAAGGAGGTTAGGGATCTGTCTCCCTCTTAAAGGCCGTCGGCCGGCGAGGTGGCTAATCATGCTACACCGACCTCCAGAATTCCATATGCATACCAAGCCTGTAGCATCATGAGAGAGCGAAAAAATTTCTTTCACGGTTTTTCTTGCATAACAGAATCCCTCCCTCCATTTCTCAGCTCAACTATCACGATAGTCGTGGGGGGGGTTGAACATCTTCCTTACGTGAATGAATGAATTAATCGGAGAATCTCGAAGATCCTCCTAGTTTTGCCTCGACGTTTTCAAGGCCCGTCGCTTGCATTTACCCCAGGACACTTCGCTTGGCAGACTGGAACATCGATTGCCGCAAAAAACACGTTCTCGATAGTCGATTAGCTCGTGCAGGGACCGTCACCGCTGTGGGGAAAAGAGGATCTTCCTGTTTTTGTTTTGGCCAAAAATGCGGCGAGGCAAAATCCAATGCTTCCCCAAGGCTATTCCGCCATTCGTTTCGCTTATGCATAAAGTGACATAGGCAACGAGCCATTCAAGCAGGCACTAAGGAGAACGCATGCACTGTAGCACCTGTTCTGAGATTTTATTATCAGTTGGACTCGCGGTAATATTTAAAAGGTATATTCTATGTGCAAATGGGATCCACCTTTCAAGAGAGGTATGGGTGTGCTTGGCTTAAACTGGTATCGAAACCAATGCGCTTTATGTGGCGTCTATGACCGAGACCAACTTAAACTATCGGTTATTTACTTAAGTATCTTGCAGGCTCATAATGCCTCCTCTTCTATATCCGTCTGGCATTTGATATCCTCCATAATCAATTTAATACATGTGAAATATGTGAAGCTGCGTATCTACACAGTTCTTCCCTTCCCCGAGTTTAGACCCTGCTGTGATAATTCTAACTACTTGCAGAACTTGCTTCAAGACCCGGCTTCATGGATCTCCGTTCGATGCGAACGGCCACCTAGTCCTCGTAATGCATCACTCCTTCGTCATCGCGCCGTTGTTTCTAGCAAACCGGACACGATCTAGTATGCCTGAAATCGTCCTTAGAGTTGTACTAGTCTGACGACCGTATTTGAAAGCCGTACACTCTTCCGTTTTTTATTTACCTGGATGCTATCTTTGTAGTCCATGTATGCAGGCTAGGCGGCTATCTTTCTCGCTCGTTATCATAGGCTTCATGCCCTGTGCCCAGCACATTTAGAGGATCTGGAGGGTTGAATTCCGGTGCGACTCTTGCCCCTTCCTCTTCCTCTACAAGGAGATTTGCTAGCTTGGCGGCAAGCAGATATAAGGGTGGCTTAAACCGAGTTTTCTCCCGGCTAGGGTCGTTTTAAAACTCCCAACTGCATCTATCGACCATAGAACACTGATGCACCTATACTTACTCCTAAATGCCCAGCTTCCTAGTAATCATGAGGAGTAGCTACTCCTTTGACGCTTCCATTTCGATAAACTACATGCTTGGAAAGATCTCAAATGGGAAATAATTGGTCGAAACGTGTGCGGCGTCCGTACCGGCGTCTACTAATATCCAGGTATCCGAGATAGAGCTTTGTTCTGTTCCAGGTTAGATGACGCGATCATATCTGGATCTACTCATGATTGTTAATATTAAAAAACGACAAAGGCAAAACAATTCGATAACAGGGGTAATAAATACTAACAGCGCATGGTTATCAGATAGTGGATAGCAGTTGACTTAAGTCGGCTTACACTTATATAAACAGTATGGAAACAGGAATCAATCTTCTATGCAAACTAAATTTATAAAATGAAACCTAAGTGAAATCAATACCTCTTACATATATATGAAATCGTATAAATTTACCTATTCAACAACTCGAATCTGTCAACTCTTTGTAGTTTTGATTGCAAGACCTTATAGATTGCTTGAAACGACAGTCTCCTACATGCTATTATATTGATCAAAATAAAACTCAAAGTATCTTAGAGATGATTTGCTATGGAATCAGCGGTTGTATTTTCAAACTAGGGCTCAACTTTACTTCAGGCGCCTGCTTCCATAGGTACCCTGGGCGCTGGGGCAACGCCGTGTTTAGCATGACGTACCTACTTAAGTAAGTATGGACCTTTGAACGGACAGGACAGGGGGCCTGGGTAGCTCCACGATCTCCTCAGACGATCAAAAACGCCAGGGCGATCCGACATGGTATGATGCTTCCAAGCTTTGGGTTTACTGGCATTCGTAATGCGAATTTGCTACTTTTCGATGCTTTCGCAGTCACCCACCACTTTCTCGTTACGTTTGACTCACGAGGGTGCAAGCACGTTGATAAATGTTTTAGCGGGCAGACATTCCACGCCACTTTAGCATCTATCGTGATCGGACGACATTAGCTTGATCAGAGCTCTTGACGGAATGTGACAGAATATTGGGTTACGGGGGCCGTCGGTGCGAGAAGACTGGAATCCTTAGCACTTTTAATAAAAATATATATATATATATATAT
>LDDX01000210.1:418-13230 GCA_012184315.1 Arthrobotrys entomopaga | reverse complement strand
TAACCCTAACCTAACCTAACCTAAAAACCTAACCTAAACCCTAACCCTAACCCTAACCCAAATCGCTGATTACCTCAAGTATATACAAAATATATAAATCTAATATTTTCGACATTTTGATATGGAAGATGCTAATAATATCAGATGTTATGCTTCCCTTGCACCGCCCCAAATTGCAATTAATCATTCGCTCAAAAGGATGATTGTACCGTCCACCAGAGAATCGTCCACCAAAGCGACACAAATATCACATTCAAAAATAATGTCAAGATCATTCTTTCCCGCGGTGATAATAAGAACTTTCAATGCACTTGCAGCTTCAGCTATATCAATCCAAACACCATGAAAGCCCATTGTTGCTATCATAACAGCAAAAAAGTTCAACTCCAACATATAAAACAAACTCTTGATATTATGATTCCTTTAGTCGGAACTACTATACCATATTTTGACAATGTTTTACATATATTTTTTTACTTTTCTGTAACTTCTGTAAAAGTTCGGCGGCAGACAGCTGATGCTTTGAAAAAAAAGAGAGATACTCCAGATCTTCCTGGCGGTGCATCCCCAAAAACCCCTCCACCTAAGCCGACGAGCCGTTTGGACTGTTTTTTATTTTTAAATCCTATATTACCACCACCTCAGATCAGAAATATTACTTCACTAGCTTCCTTAAGCTCGATATCAAGTTTCATCTCTCCTCAGAAAACTATAGGTAGTAAAGAGTTTGTTAAATCTGGTGGAAATATCAAGATTTCCACTGGCGCTGATGCTGAAGCTGGTGAAAATGACTACCCAAAGGCCTCTCCTACCAACTATAACCCACTTTAACTACCACCACTGTCAGACCTGTAGGAGGAGTATGGTGAAGTTAGATTCCTACATAGAATGGCCACCTACACCCAACTATCCCATAAGGACGATCCACCTCAGTTTACAATTTTCAAGGACCAATCTTTTACTCTAATAACTTATATTCTCAATCACCATTCAAACCTTTCTAAGCATATAAAGAAGAAGCTTTTGATATTTGTGGGGTACACTTCTATTAATGCTTTAAACTTTGAATAGACCGACCGTACTTTTGACCTTTTCCAGAGAATGCTCTTGTTCCTCATGTGTCTTTTGCAGCCAGAGCTCCCCATCAAGAATTTAGACAATACCAAAGTCTCCACCAGCCATATTTTCTAACAAATTCGCAATCTTCTGATGGAGTTGGTTTACGTCGAACCAATCCCCGCACCAGAGCTTTAGTATCAGATCCTTTCTCTCATATATTTGACCACTTTTCGTCAAATTCAAGAGCCGGCAGAGTATCAAGAGAATCTCATCCTCAACTTCATCACTCTTTTAACCTAGGATATCCAAAGAAGTTGTTTTTGTACATTGGCTAATATAAAAAAAACTTTAATAAAGCTAGAAGATATAATAAGAATCATCATAAGCTATATAACTCTAGTAAATTACCATCAAAATATCAAAGCAGGTAATATCAACAAGTTTAACATTAGGCCTTACAAAAGATCCAACAGATTCTAAAATTAGGAGCTACTTTTGAAGGATTTTCCACATGCATTCGCTGTGCTAACTCACACGGTCAATTTTGCGACAGATTGGACATTTAACAGTAATACTATCAAGCTCAAGAATAAAAACTTTATTATTAATCATACCCTCATCCCAACCACCACTTTAAAAACATTGTATAACCAATCCATTAAAAATCTCAGAAAACTCATAAACATCCTAACTTTTACCATACAATGCTCCATCAATTTTTCTAATATCAAAGATGATTTTAATAATATATCTCCTAAGTACTCCTTCACATCCACCTTTAACCAGAAGTTTTTGTTAAATAAGGTGTTGACAAACACAAATTAAAATCAAGTTTAAGAAAATAATAATAAAATCAAGTTTTTATTTCTTCAGAATTACCATTCCTACTTAGTAAAAACTTTTAAATATTTTATTATAGCTTTTATTTTGGTTTTTAATGATTGTTTAAACTTTTAACAAATCATCCATTTTGTGTATCACAATAGAAGGAGAGCCTGTTATAACTTTTACATTATTAACAATGCTTTGTATATCATTTGTCCAAAAGCAAAAATTAATAATAAATATGATTATTACCTTTTCAAATAACTAACTTATATATAGCTTTATATTCTTCAACTACCAGCTAAACTTAATAAACTTGTAGGCAAGCTCCTTACCTTTATTATATTGTTCTAAGATGCCATACACCTTTAAAACCATAATGAGATCCTGTCCATTACCTTCACCTAAAGTGAACCACTCGATCCTCCCAATCTTTTTGCTAATATGAACTAGAGACTCTACCCACCTACCTCTATTTTTAATATATTCCATACTGACTGCCTCCGAACATTAAAGTTCGATCTGAAGCCTAATACCACCAGACAGCTTATCACCATTCTCAAAACTAAGGAAAGGTATAAAGCCGAAGGTAATAATTAAGTTGGTAATATGAGAGATCTGATAATAACCTAAGATCTCATTAGGAGGCTTGATGTAAATGACTTTGGCGGCAGAAGCCATCAGCACCTTGGTTAGAATTATATGCCCGCGACTGCAAAAACAGCTATGAGTGCGGACAATATTATTATAAACATAGAGGATTATGCTAGTAAGTTGAATCCAATAGCTTTTTACATTAAATATTACTAATCAATTAAGTCGCATTTATAGTTTATTTATTACAATTATTAAAAACAACGTGTGTACTAGACTGTTGTTCAAAGATTTGCCTACTTTGAATAAGAAGGTTACTACCAGTAAATATAAAATTTTGGTTTTTACTAGAATCAACTATTAAACTAAGATTATTAAAAGCCTTCCTGTCTTTTAGATTTTCCATATTAAATTTACTAATAATGCTTTTAAAATTATTGAGAAATAAATATCAGATTAATTGTTTTATGTGCTTGTTTTTCCTTTCAGCTTTCCTGTTAGTTGTATACACTGCCTTGTTTTAAATCTTTAGATCATTTATCTTGGATCTGCCTGGGAGCCTTAAAACTTATTGGATTACTATTTGATAGTAAGAAGTTTTACTGTATACACTAATAAATTACCTTCCATCTCTTTTTTTTCCAATTAGGTGATCTCCAAATAGCTGGATTCTAAAGAATATAACAAAATTATATTATACAATCTGGTTAAAATTCAACTAAAGTTATATTATCAAAATTTTCCCACTACTAATTATAACTATTGTAAAATAAACAAAAGCAATACTAATATATTCTTAATATATTTCTTAAATTGATTTGCTAAGTATCCCACCAAAGCTTGCAAGTTTTACCTTTTATATGCAGATCTCCTCTGTAATCACCCTATAGATAACTACATTAAATTCAACTTTGATGCTGAATTGGTTGAGTTGGTCAGGAATGCTGCTTTTAAAATTACTAATCATGATTATTATTCTTGTTCTTTGCCCAAAAACTTCTTCTATAAAGGTAAATGTAAATTAGATATCAAGCCCTTAATAATTATTTATGCAGCCTTTTAGGATAAGGAGTTGTGGAAGCAAGTATATACAAGTCTACCAATTTTTAAAAGTATTGATGGTTTGTTTAATAGTACACCATTGCAAAATAGTGTTAGCATTTTAATAAGCACTTTAATTAAATATGGCTTTACTATGGTTACCAACTCTTAAAGTACATAATCATCAATCATAAGTTAGCTATATAACCTATAATTGGTATTTATCCATCTCAAGCTTTTAATATAATGATAAATCTCTCTATACTTTTATAATATCTCTCCTATATGTATCCTTAACAAGAGTATTTATAATTTAGTAAATATAGAAAACCAAAATTATTATACATATATATTTCTTCTGTAGCATAGCAATTTGTAATGTACTATAATATATTTATAAAAAATACTTACAAATGTTTAGTTTGAATATAATAGATCAATAAATTAAGCTATCTTGCGCTTAATACTTTTATATCTCCAGTATTAACCTTTAAATTATCCACCTGCGAATCCCAATTTTTAAAACATTATAAATCTTAATATATCAGCCTATCTTTTGATATTATAACAAACTGCGACTAAAATATGAATATTTGAATGTAGATTTTAGTTTAGCCTCATGCACACTAACAAAATTAGGTAGTTTATTGTAAATAAGATTGTAGTATCACTAATATTACCTTTTTTAGCTCCCCTTTATCAAAGAAAGTTGTAACCTCTGATAATGTAGATGGTAAATCTTTTCAAATACTCTTAATTTTAAATAATAATACAATATTAATAAAGTTAAGTTTTGATTTTTAAATTTGTTGTTGAAATTATTGTTACGCAATTGCTAAATATGTATGGTGCTGGATCTTCCAACATTAACCCTGCCAATCTACTTATAAATATTTTAGTCTCTAGCTAGGCTCCCTTTTATTATAATTTTAGCCAGGATATTACCCAACAGATACTAAAATTATCTCCTTCTGACTACAACCCCACCTTTTATAAAACTACTATTTTTCTTTTTTTCAAAGTCGAAGGTAACACTTCAGTCCCACCTAGCCTGAAAAAAAATATAAATCATTTCAAGGATGAGAGTGGAAAGTTGGCCTACGCTAAGACTCATCCTGAGGTTATTGCTATACTGTTGTTTGAGAATTTAAAGGATATCAATTATACCTCTTTTGATGATTAGATCTACGCCTCCAGCTCCCAAACAGACGTCTGTCGCTATTTTTGTGAAATAGTTGGATTTGTTCGTGATTAAGTCGCTTTTTGCGCTCTTTGTCAACTAGCTAAGTATGATTCCAAGCACCACCTTCCTAGTTACGACCACACCAGTGATCTGGGTACTTTTCTTTAAAATAAGGCGTTCCTTACTTGTGATAGTGATATCTTTGAATAAGCCATTTTTATATTAACTACTCTCTTCCATCTGGTAGCTCCAACCCACCTTTACAAGGTAACCATCTAGCTTAATAAAAATATTCCATCAGACTACCTTGATTATAAGGAGTAGTACCTGCAATCAGCTGAGTTTCTTGGATTTCAAGATATCAAGACCTATAACCTAATTTATACACTAAAAAAGCTTTAGGAAGATGAACAAATTAAACTTTAAATTTTTTTAGGATTATATATTTAACATAAGAACCCAGCACTCCAATATCAAGAATATACATGCAATAACCTATTTTCCAGACTTTTTAATACAGAATTTCTTTTACTAGATCCTCAGTAGACTGATACAGGTTTTAAAAGGCACGGGAAACATGCTGGTAAACGATTCCAATAGTATTAATCAATTTTGCCCAGTAACTAGAGCTTTAAACATTCATCAACCTTTATCTTAATAGCCTCATCCCATCCGTTTCTTACTGTTTATAAAGAAATTAAGATAGAAATTTTAAGCTTTCTAAATAGAAAATACAATAATCAAAATATTAATAAATATAATAATTTTTATCTTTAATTCTCATCAGGTAAAAGCAAAATATCAATAGTATATGATTAAAAACTGGGCGTAGACTTTAAAAGACATATTTTATTTCTTAATATGTGATAAATATAGCTTTGAGAATTAAAAAATAGTCAATCATCTCAATGTAAATGCAGGTATAAACTTTTGTTAGTATCATATATGTATATATTAATTTTAGTGTTCTCTCTTTGTTTTTTGAAAGCCGCCAGTTTTAGTTTAATTATAAAAATTGTAAAATTGAGATGTGGTCAGTATTCAAAAACTTGTTCTTATTGAAAAGATAGTTGATGAAATATTTATAATACTTAGCTGGAAATATTTGTATAAATAAATAAGATAAATTTGTTATAATTTACATAAACAAATTACTTTGATTAAGTTCTTTCAATTACATATTTAAGAATTACTTTAAATAATGTTTTAATAATTTTTTTTTTTGTTTGTTGATATTGGTACTGGTATATGGTAAATAGTATTACTAAATTGAATTTCTAGTTGGTTACAACTAAATTTACAATACAGAAATCTTTAAGTTTTGGATAACAGTAAATAAGCTTACAAGCCAGAAATTGATGTTCACAAAGTTTGAATATTTCAAAATCATTTTATATTTAGTTTTGTGGTTTGATGTAATCATATACTATATATTTTGAAGATTGAGGTCCTATTGCATTATAAACAATTCCTTGTTCTCTTACTTATACCATAATATACAAAATGTAACATGTTCTATTAAGCTTTAGAACTTTTTTATGCATTTTATTAGAGTGCCTGTATATAGATTTAGTAATCTAATTTGTGGAGAAGATGAATTTGTTTCTGTATTCTATATTGGCCTATTATTTTTTTATTATTTGGCGTAGCCTAAATTTCTGAATTTTGTGTGTAATCTATAGTCAGGGTATTATTTTTCTTCTACCCAGTTGACTTAGAGAAATTTTCTTTTTTCTGTTTTGTATAATATTGTTAGTAAAAACGGCTTGGCAAAATGGGTGGCCAGTTTATGAGTGATTTTCATCATGTTCCATAGTGTTGCTAACAAAAAATTGACTTGGTAGACTTGGTGGGCTGATTTATAGAGCAATTTCGCAATTTTATAGTATCACTAGTAAAAATCAACTTAGTGAAATTGAGAAACTAATTTATGTAAGATTTTCTAATTTATATAGTATTATTAAAAATAGTTATTTTTTTGTAATGTTGCTTATAAAGTACTTTGATAGGAATTGCATAATATTTGCAGATTTGTTTTGGTATAGCCCTTTCAGCTACTACCCTTTTTATAAAGTTTAAACGCCGAACATTATATTTAACTAAAAGTTAATTCCTTTTTTTGACATTACAACTTTATTTAACGTCCTTTTCGAACGGAAGCAAGCCATTTTTTAACAGCTAAAGTAAATCATTTCATAATACATAATAAAAAGCTAAAAAAGAATTTGTCTTAATAAATCTTTTAATCTTCAATAAAGCCGGAACTAGGAGAAACTTTTGTTCACTACTTTTTGAAGATATCTTATTAAACAACATTGGAGGGTAATATTTGTACTAAACAAAAAGCATGTATTAATATTAGTCTTTTTTTTACCATACAAAAATCGAAATAGAAATTTCAGACTTTTCAAAAAAAAAAACTTTAAACTTGAGTAGAGTTGGCTGGTTTGGTAGGCTATAATCAAGATAGTGGTCGGATGCTACCCTACGAGCTTGGTTGAAATGGATTGATTTTCAAAGTTATGTTTCATTTTTTTCTTGGTATAATCTGAAGTAAGTAGAGCTCAAGCCAGCCCTCTTATAGTATAGGTAAGATGGAAAAAAAACATAATATAGCTACTTTGGTCAGCTTTTCCACACAAGAAACAGTAGACTTCGAACGACAATTTAAATACAAGTAAATAAGTTTACCAGACTAAAACTACCAGAACTTAAATCTCTTGAGTAAGGGTTTTTGTTTGCATATTTCAAAATTGCCCTAAGTTTCTTCTTTGTAATTTTCTAGGTTGATAACTATTAATTAGAGTCATCATCAATTTAAAGCTTTATAATAGCACACAAAATATAATATATTTATATAATATCATTTTTTAGCTGCCTACAATATAAATTCATATAATTATATTTGCATATATATACATGAATATAATAAGCTACTAGCTAAGTGTATAACTAAATCCTCCCTTATAATTCTTCTCTATTCTCATACCTCAAATCTGTTTTGTATGATATTGCTAACAAAAAATAATTTAGCAAAATTGGGAGGCTAATTTATAAGGTAATTTTGTGGATGCCCATAATATCGCTAGTAAAAATCGACTTAGAAAAATTGGGGAGCTGATTTATAAAGGATTTTTCCATTCCCCATAATGTTACCAGTAAAAAGCGACTTTGGGGAAAAAGTTGGGATTTATAGTGCATTTTCAATTTGTATAATGTCGCTAACAAAAATCTAATGCTACAAAATTCAATATTAGGTTACAAGTTAATTACTTTTTCTCTATAGCATAGCTAGCTCCATTCAGCACTCTTTTTAAACAGAAGCAGGGTATCTTTTAACATTCACAGTATAATAGCAAACTAAATAAGTATTTACCATAATAAATCTTTTAATCTTTGCTCAAGACAAAACCAAATCCTAAGCTAAAAGTCAATTATTCTTTACCAGCATTACAGCTTTAGTTAATATGTTTTGTAAACAGAAGCAAGCCATTTTTTTGCAACCAAGGTAAATCATTTGGATTTGGCATTATAGTTTTAAGCAGTGTTTTTTGAGAATAGAAGCAAGCCTCCTTTGGTATTCCAAAGTAAATCACTCATACTCAGACTACTCAAATTACAAAAGTTATCTGCAAGAGAGGATTTAATCGATTTGCTCTGTAAGAGTTATCCCTACAAAAAGCTATCCTATACAAATTTGCAAAATTGTCCCCGCAAATTGAAGCCTACATCTCAACATCCAACAGTCGGAGAATCTTGAAAATGGATAAGATTTCGTGGGTGTAGAATTTTTTTTTTTTTTTTTTTTTTTTTTTTTTTTTTTTCCATTTTTAATCCTTCAATTATTTATTTTCTGGCTTTCCTTGGTTTTAAAGTATAGGTTTTCTTTTGATTTAGATTTAAGCAAACTACATTATATTTTGTATTCAATAAGCTTATATATCTTAATTACCACCTGCTATATAGCTCTCATATCAGACCCTAATTTCAAAAAGATGATTTTAAAGTTGTTTGAATTTTTCTTGATTTTTTATTATTATATTATATGTTTTCTCTACTTTTTAGTAAGCAACTTCCTTTTCTGGCTTAACTCCGCCTGTGTGTTTGTTTTTGGAAGAGTAGCCTAACTTTTTGTATTATAATGCATAGGATTAAGTTTATAATCTCATAGCTCTACAGCTAACAGTTGGAAAACTCTGAAACCGGATGATGAACTTGGAAAAATAATATTTAAGATATCAAATTTTTTTTTAATTTTTTGTAAATGTTGTGGTATTTTTTTTTATACAAAAGGTTTTCTTTTTGTTCAATCTTTTTTTATATGGTAGTCTGTTTTTGCTGGTTATTATTAATAATAAAGGTATTTAGTACAGTTTTTATAGTTGGATAACATCTGAAGTATTTTTAACTTTTGGTTAAGGCAAAGCTTCTTCTTAGTATTATAGTTTTATTCAGCGTATTTTGTGAACAGAGGTAAGCCATCTTTTAACAGCTAAAGTAAATTATTTTGATATAGTAGTGTTTGTGATATGGGGTTATTTATTCCTTTAGGAGATTTTTGTAAAAATTGTTTTATATAGAGAATTGTTTTATATAGAGAGTTATCCCATATAAATAACTGACCTGTCCCACACAAAACTATCCCATATAAAACTATTCTATACAAAACTGTTCTATATAAAACTATTTTATACAAAACTAGCTGTTTTGTATAAAAACTTGTCCTCCTGAAAAGTTTTCTTTGGCAGTTTCGAGGCCTGCATCTTGGTAACTTTTAAAAGCTATTTTTTAAAGTGTCTGATTTTTTTCTTTTTTTTTTTTGATTTATTGTTAGTAGAATGGTTGTCCCTACTTTTCAAGTTTTAGAATGGTATTCCCATTTTTTTCGACTGAATAGCTGTTTATAGCTTTAGTAATTCTGGTTGCTGTGTAATGTGGTGAAGTCCTTTTCTCTCGCCTATTATAACACATAAAATATAATATGCTATTATATCAATTGATCAAGCTTCAGTCTGGCCTAGTATAGTCAGTTTTGTTGTTAAGAAGCTTAGCGAAAGGGTCCAGTATAGAATTCCGGAGTTTTTTTGGTCTATACTATTAATATATTAGTATATACATTTAATAACCTGATTTGTAGAGAAGAAAATTCATTTTTATATTTTATATTGATTATTATTTTCTTATTATTTGATGTAGCTTAAATCTTTGGTTGTTTTGTGTAATATATGGTTGGTATTTGTCTATTTGAAGGTATTGATTTTTCTCATTTAGTTGACTTAGAAATTCTCTCTCCTTGGTTTTGTATAGTGTTGCTAGTAAGAGCGGCTTGGTAAACAGGTTGGGCGGTTTATAAGTAATTTTCATTGAGTCCTATAGTGTCCTATAATATCACTAATAAAAATCAATTTATAGAGCAATTTTGCACCTTCATAGTGTTGCTAATAAAAATTGATTTAGGAAATTTGGAAGTTTAATTTATAAACAATTTTCAACTGCCCATAGTGTTGTTAATAAAAATTGATTTAGAAAAACTCCGGGACTGATTTATGAGAAAATTTGGGGTTTTGTATAATGACACTAATGAAAAAGACTTGTGGAAGGGTCCAGATTGTCGATTTATGTATAATTATAGAGGACTTTCAGTTTGTATAGTGGCGCTAAGAAAGGACAGAAGATAAGTATTGATACTTTATCTTAAATGCTAAAAAATCTATAAGATGGGCTTAGAGATATAGGGCTTGATAGTAGGGCGGTTTAATTCACAAAACAAGGGTATTGAATTTTTTTAATTTTTGGTGAAGGTAAAGTTGGATATTTAGGTTATAAGTTTGATATTCTTTCCTGAAGATATAGCTTTATTCGGCGTTTTTTGCGAAGTGGAAGCAAGCCCCTTTTTAGCATTCCAAGTAAATCACTTTATATCCATAGGCAGCTAGCTGCTCAGGTTGCAGAAGTTGTTTCCACGAGAGTTTGAGAGTTGTCTTGCAAGATCTTAATTAAGAGTTGTGAGACTTGTCCTATACAAAGTTGTCCTATACAAAGTTGTCCTATATAAAAGCTGTCCTACCCAAAAGCTCCTACATAAAAACTGTCCTTCTGCATTCTCCAGTTTCGAAGCCTGCATTTTAATATTTAACAGTCGGGAAGTTATGAAATCGAATTATAACTCTGAAAAGCTATTTTCTAAAATTTCTGATTTTTTTTTAATTTATTATTTATGGAATAGCTGTTTTTTTTACTTCTTAACCTTTAAAATAATATCTTAGCTTTATTAGCAAGATTTTTTTTATCCTTTTGACTCTGAGCGAATAAAAGTTTTATTATCAAGTAATTCAGCAATAAATAGTTGCCTATGCAAAGAGTATAGTTTAATAGCTTTTAGCTTATATATCCATAACTAACAATTGGAGATCTTTAAAATTATACTATACTTTTAAAAAGATGATTTTAAAGTTTTTTGATTTTTATCTAATTTTTTATTTTTACTGCAACTATTTTTTCTACTTTTTTAGTTGTTTTCTTTTTGCTTGCTTTTCTATTTACTTTAATTGAGATAGTGTTTTTTTTTTATCTAACCATCTAGTGATGGTCTTTTCTAATGTATCATAGTTTAGTGCTGAGATTGGGTTTTTCTTTTATTTGAAGCTTCTGAAGCTGCCTATTCTTTCTTCTCCACACCTTATATTTTAATAGCTAGCGGTTGGATGGTCTCAAAACTTGACCTTAATTTTAGAATGACAATTCAAAGGCTGCCTAAATTTTCCCTGATTTTTTATTATCACATTACCTGTTTTCTCTGCTTTTTGAGAAGCAACCTTCCTTAGTCCATGCCTCACGATTGGTATCCCGGATGATTTCTAACCAACCAATAAAATCGAGCTTATGACCTTATATCTCCACAACTAATAATCAAGAAAACTTAAGATCAGGATATATCTTTGAAAAAACAATTTAGAGGAAGTGTAATTTTTTTCTAATTTTTTGTAACTATTGTGACGTTTTTTTTTGCGGGACAGTCTTCTCTCCAGTCAGATAGGCAGAACCTTTGTATGATATAAACTGTAGATATATCTAATAGTGTGGTATAATAGAGCTGTCCTTTTTAGTCTGCTTTGGCTAACTATCTCTAATATAATATAATGTAGTGTAGTATAGTAATATCTCTCCAGCTTCAGTAATTCTGAAGTGCAACTTACTACTGCTGCTACATTTTTTAATAAAAAAGGTGCATTAACATTTGGGAGGGGTGTGTTGATGGAAGTTTTTTTTACTAGTAACACTATATAAATCCTTATAATATCACTAACAAATTTTGTTTGTTAGCGATACAGATTTTGGGGTGCCAAGACTGGATGTATTGGATCGAAGACATTATAGGATACGGCGTCAACGCACCCCTGGACTGACGCCCGGACTAGCCGGTATTAGGTATTATCACACAAATTTTTAAAATTTCATATAAACAACCATCCAAACCCGCACCCATTTCATCAATAGAATATTAATTGACATGAGCGCTTATTTCTAGCAACTCAGATCCAGTAGATTAGTTAATAGTTTGGTTAATTATTAGTTATTTATTTTTTATTTAATTAGTTATCCTGAATCCAAGTTCTGATTGTTAATTTGGCTAATTATTTTTAGTCTTATTAATTATTTATTTTTAGTTTAGTTAGTTGTTTATTTTTAATTTAGCTAGTTGTTGATTTTTAGTTTGATTATAAATTTATTTTTAATCTGGTTAGTTATCTATTTCTAGTCTGATTTCTTAGTTTAATACTTAATTATTAATTTGGTTATTAATTATTAATTTAATTATTTATTTTAAATCTGATTATTTGTTTACTTTTAGTCTGGTTACTCACTTTTAATTTAGTTAGTTAGTTATTTTGAGTTTAGTTAACTATTTATTTTAAGTTTAACTAATTATTTATTTTTAATCTAATTTATTATTTATTTTTAATTTAATAATTATTTATTAATCTGATTATTAATTGTTAATTTAATTATTTATTTTAAATTTAATTATCTACTTATTTTTAATTTAGCTACCCATTTTAAATTTAATTATTTAATAAAATTTTAAATATTTATTTTTATTCTAATTTAC
>LDDX01000047.1:0-19393 GCA_012184315.1 Arthrobotrys entomopaga | reverse complement strand
TATATATATTTTACTTTTTTTAATTAATAACATAGTAGAGTCTCCATTTCTATCATAACCACACAAATGTGATAGATCCAAATCTTTTAAGCTTTTCGAAAATCTTTTATGGCTTATAAGTTGATCCAAAATTACTGATTAATATTGTTGCCAATATTTTATTATGTGTTGTTTAAGTTATAGTGAGCCACTTTTCTTATAAATTCTGTTAGCTCGGCCAATGAAGTATCCTGTTCCTCAGCTGGTAATGAGATTATATCCTATCATGGTCAGCTCGGCCACTTTCCATGTTAGAACATATTCTATCTTGATTGATCATGCCAATGACCTTATCTAGCATCTCAGTCACTCCGAAGATATCTAAATCAAAGGTAAACCAAATTATAATTATTAGAATATATGTACATCATCTAGAGGCATCTCAAATGATCATTAATGCATGATGATAGATCTACGTAGAGAAAAGAGCGAGATTGTAAGCTATAAATTTATGAAGAAACAACCGCTAGGGTCTTCTAGTTACTCCCTTCGCTTCATAACAATGTAAGAATCTCTATCAGGTCGAACAGCCCCGGTCCCTCCTCTACCCGGCGTATGCTGAACTGTTCCATTAACCTCCTCTAGCGTCATATCGAATTGCAAAATCAACATGCCAACCAAGCTGAACAATTCCGCAGACACAAGGAATCTACCAGGACAGTACGTTATACCACCAGCAAACGGCCTCCAGCTGTTCAATAACTTTGTTCTTTCAGGTCCTTCCACCATGAATCTATCCGCCCAGAACTCGGTCGCTGGGTGTTCGGGGTTGTCGAATACGGGGGAAAGGTGTAAAGCGTAGGATGGGGCTACTAACATGCGGCCCTTCTTCAGGATGTAGCCTTCAAGCTCGGTATCATCAGTGACAACGCGGGCGGTCATGTTGGACACGGCCAGACGGAGTGTTTCTCGGAGGATGGATACGAATAACGGTAGTTGGACGAGGGTTTTGAAGTCAATTTCGAGGCTGGGTTTTAATTTGATGGCTGTGGCTGCTTCTTCTCGGAGACGTGGGATGAGATCTGGGTTTCGCAGGATATATATCATCATCCAAGATACAGCGGGTATAGTGTTCGCATTTAAGCTGTGTTTCGTATTGTCAGTATTCTGTGGTTATTGTTTCTGTTTGGGAGAATGAAACTTACGCCAATAAGAGGCCGAACTGGTGAGTTGCCTGTGAACGCAGCGACAGCCCCGCAGCGCGAGTCAGCTGCACCCGTTGTCGAAGAATCCGGCTTCCCCACCACTCGTCCCATATAAGATCATCTGGAAGATTTGGTGCGTGTTTGTCTCCTTGAACGATCCATCTTTCGAGACCAGCGATAATCTCGTCTCTAGCTTTGATGGGACTAGGCAACATCCATTTCGGGGTGTCCTGGAAGAGTTTCAAAAAACCCGCTTCAAACTCCCAGAATTGCTCTGCCATGTCAGGCGCAACCTCTTTCATGTGAGTTCCGAGTTGAACAGCTGAAGCAGCCCAGAAGAAGTGATGTTCCATCAATCGTCTCATAGAAATTCTTGTTTTATTTTTGTCACCGATTATCATCTGGATATGCTTCTCCCATTCGGTGCTGAATCTCTTAGTTGCAAATTCAAAGCTCTTGGTACCACTGGGCAAATTATCATGATACTGTTTCATCCATATCGGAGATAATGCCATCTCATCGGCTTCCTCTTTACTCATTCTAGGAGGCGGAGGCATTCCGTGCATACCGATGCAAAATCTGTCCAGGTCCTTCTTTTCCATCTCAAATATCTTTATAAAGATCTCACGTTCGAGAAGATCGAAGGACATGGTTTTGGAGATACGGACAACTTTAGCGTATAGACGCGGTGAGTTGATGAGGTAAAGCGTTTGGCCGCCCATGTATAGTCTGTATGGGATTTCGGGAGGCATAACGTCTCTGATCCACTTTATAAATTTGACGTAATCGCCCGTGAAGGAAAGCGCAGAGCCCAGCCATGGCAACGTATAGGGAATCCTATATCGCGTTAGTTCAATGTTAGCATTTTGTTCATTTTCATCAAAAAGTTGGGTGGAAAGGAGGTTTTTAATTACAAAGGGGGATCTCTAGGATCTTTCGAAGGGACCAGGCAGTGATAGAACACCAGGGTAAAAATCGCGAAGGCAAAAACCGTGCTTCCGAGCGCTAGCGAGCCATCGCGGTGAAGCCACTCGAGGATTGACGTCGAAAGTTCCATCATGCCGTCAATTGTGCATGGAACGGAGGGCGTTTTCGTTTGATGATTTGAGGAAGGTGCTTTCAAATCCAAGACTCCTAGGCCTTTGACGGTGCCTTTCTACAAGACTCGATTCGCGACCCGGCGCGGCGTCCGTCAGCTCGGTAGTTCGAGATCCCTGTCGTGGAACCATGCATGCGCATGACAACTCGATGCGTTGCGCTGCTTGGGATGCATTGACCAGTCGCCATTCGATTCGCGAGATCGACCTCGATTCAATTCTCTGCCTCGTGTCCGCCTGGTCTCGGGGCTAGATTCAATTGAGGAAATGGTTCTTCAGTGTCGCAAAGTTGGAAAAGCTGTGTGAGAGCTTCATGCGTATATATGTATATGCGTATGTGCAAATTTGCAAAACATCAATATTCAGCGAAGCCGTTAGCCGGTTAGCAAGCCAAGCCTGACGAAATGGAGACCTCTCCACGCTGAAAGACGCATTAAAACTCGATTGATCAAAACGTCGAAATGTCGTTCTCGAGGCTACAAAATGTCAAGCTGAAATCCATGCGAATGCATGTAAACTGGGGAAACCCGAGGAATTAGAAGTCGATTTGAGTGTCAATTTGAGAACTGGGTGAATTACTAGTGATAAATTAGGATTGACGGCCGGGCTCTTTCATCTGCAGCTGTTGAACTCCAGGAAACAAGCCTAATTAAGCTTTTTTGGTCCTGTGATCCATGCCACTCTTGCGCTAGCGAATCTTCGATCGATCCAGACCCACACGGCCGGTGAAAAATGCGAGGCAAAGATAGTTGGTGTTCGCCGATGGCAAAAGGCTTGAATTCAGCCGCATAGGGATAAATCTGAAGTCAAACACCATAACATTCTTCCCTACGATGGGCGGGGATGGGTGATGGCCTCCTCTCATCAATTATTAACTCTCGCCATTTTCGTTGGCCTGTCTGGATTTCTTGGATTTCTGGACGATCCAAATCGCGGTTACACAATCGAAAAGTCGCCAGTCATGTCCTCAACTACTTGCCAAATATACTTTGCGGATACATTCACTTACAATATTACCAGTCACTACACCGATATCACCGCGAGTTGCTCCGGCACAGATTGTACGCTCATTGCCTCCAACGGCGACCAAAAAGAAGTAACATGTAACGGCATTCTCCAATACGCTGGCGCTGGTGCCAACGTTGAAGACTCTGGTTACATCTGCGCCTGCGGTTCCGACGAGATCACTATTCCTAGCACATACAACTGCGCTGACCTCTGTTACAACTTGGATGTTAGCTCCCAGTGCAACTTTTTGACTCTCAACAATGGCTTCTTAAACGGAAGTCCGACGAACGCGGTTACAAGCGATACGTGCGGCCAATATCGTTGTGCAAGAGATAGCAGTAATATTTGTACCAACGATGGGGCGACCGAGTATATATGTGATAACACAGATCAAGAGTATCTCCTCAGCGGAATATCTTCTAGCATGTCATACGTTTGCAACTGCAACGTACCGGCTACAATTCCAGATATCTATGGTGGGGGTGTCGGTTCAGCTTGTGGTCAAGGAAAGTCCAATTCAAACTCAAACCCGAGTTCGAGTCCTAGTCCCAGTCCAAGTCCCAGTCCGACCTCTGGGTCAAGCTCAAGTGGAAGTGGCGATGGAGAAGTATGTGTTCTCGTTAACTCTGAATTACGTATCATATCGAAGCTAACTGAAGATTGCAGCCATCCCAATCCAATCCGGCTTCAAAGTCTAGTTCGAACAAAATCAGCCTAAAACGTAGCATTACCATGGCGTCTCTTATTTCTTGGTTAATTCATACCGCCTTAATCTAATTTCGGCACATGTGCTTCGGATTTTCATCATGCTTTGTTTGTCATTACCCTGATTTTCGAAAACTACTATCTATCGGAGCGTCATGATTAACATTTGAATTAAGGAATATTATAACTGTGGTTATAATAACTAATTTACATCCGTTTTCTTGGATTTATTTTCGACTAAACACTTCATCAAGATTGCCAATGAGCCTTCTTCAGGGCTATATATAGCCAGTTAAATCTTCTTCTATATGCACGCCCACGATGTGGTGCACGCGGTGTTGTAAAGTTATATAACAGAATTTTTAATATACATACACCTCAATGAAACAACAAAGTGTGGGCGACGTGCGGCACGGTTCCGGGGCTTTGCGGCACAACGTATTTTTCCATGAATAGTACTGAGACGTTTCTTAGCTTCTTATAGCTTACGAGCACTATATCAGAAACCAATTCTACAATCTATCCTCTCTTAATTTTCGCATACTCGTTAAAAATGAAGGATTTTATGAGGTGCATCAGTTTTACCATTGCTTTATATGCATATGCAGCATCCTGCTCGGCTCAGTCGTTCCCAAATCTACATCATATGAAAAGAGACGTTAACGGTATGCTATCCTCACAAAATATTGAATTTTAATTCAACCTCGGCCTCCTTGGCGGATGCTGACCTTCAAATCGATTATATAGAAAGTACATCTGGCGTAAATACCTGGAAGTGGTCAGACGATTTGGCAGAGACACAACTCTACTGGGTCAACAGCCTCGCGAATGCTAGTTTCGATGTCGACGTTGCCCGCAGTCTAATACAGAAATTAAAATTCTCGACAGATGATTGCTTCGCGCAAGGTGAAAATAATTGTCTTATCGGAGGATGCGAGAATGATATCGGACTCTACCTATGCTCATATAGACCTGAGGGTATAAGGATCCCGTGTAGTGATTTTGCAAATAACGCTACGAGTATCCTGGACGAGTGGGAGAGAACTGGGAAGATAGGAATGCTTGCGACGGACTGGACCGATAAAAACGTACAGGCGTATACGTATTGGTCTGAAGATCCAACTTGGGTGGTGATGTACACGATGCCTTGCATGACAAATATTGTTAGCATCTGATCGATCGAGCACGTCAGGACATGTATTTTGAGAGAGATCTAGCTTCCAGATGGTTGATAGTGCTCTTCATGCCTATTAGATGATATATTTTTTGGAATTTGTTATTTAATGTGGTTCAATACCTAAAATACCTGTTATCTTACTGCTTTTAAAGTGCTGGAGACATGCGGCTTATTGCGGGACCACAAAAAGGCATACAAAGCCCTCAGTCGAAAATAGAGGTTTCTAGGAATAAATAGCGTTGGTAACTTGCCGTTCTGAGGTATTACATACGGGCAAAAGAATAAAAACTGAAAGGCTAAATAGAAAAACTATCCACCGGCCTGGAGACTACTGAAATGATAAGGATGAAAGAAATAATTTCAAAACATGAGAAAAGATAGTATATGTATTAAGATAAGATGAGAGGAGGTTAATAACTGAATTCAAGCAGCATGGGACGCCGTACTCTCCAAAGAAAAGTAACAAAAATGAGATGAAAGATAATCTTGTGGGACCTCAAGAAGGATATGTGAGGCCATCTAAGCCAAATTTAATCGTGACACCAGGGCTTCATTGTTCAGGAAGCCAGTAAAGATCCCAGCCCAAGAGTTTGATGAACTGAAAACCTTTGCGCATGATGGCTTGGGCAGTCAAGCCTCTTGTAACACCGCCCAAGGTTGATTTGTAAGATTCGAAAGTTTGAAGTGGCGGACACTCAGAACCTAGGACAAGATATGGACGAGTTGAAGATTGCAAACTGTAATAGAGATAAAGCGGAGAGGTTTCAAGTGCTTCCCCATGAAGACGTTGAAAAATGATGGAAGTGCACAAGAAAATTCCCCTCAACCAGATCCCACGCATGATGCCAAAAACGCTATTTTGTCTATCAATACGCTCCATAGGCTCATCCGATCTGGTATGACTGTCCAATATATCAACTAGAAGATCCCAGTCGCTCACTTCGACAGATCGCATCTCCGGCTCTAACTCCTGTAGTTCGATATATCGGAGCTCAGAGATGGTAATACAAGATAGGCTCTTGAACCAGAAGATGTTGTTTTTAACTTGGATATTCAGGGTCAACCAGGGTTGTTCAAGCACGCCTTTCATTTTGTTCTGAGGGAGGAACTCGTATATAGTTGAAGGAATGCCGACATCGATTCGGGGAAGGGTGATAACAATCTTAACCGGCAAGTTATAATGCCAAGTCCTGTGCCTGATGAACTGGAGGAAGACATTTTGGCAATCCCTATTAATATTTTATCAAACTGTTAGTATAACAAAGTGACATCCTGCCGTTGGCGTGGACCCGAACTTACTGTTCCAGTCTGGAAGCAGATCGACCCTTTGAGTTCTGGAAAGGTTCTGGACGTCCATGAATCTCGGTGCGTTTAAGACAAAATATTCGCCAACATTGCCAAAGCGTCCTTGGAACAACCAAAAGCCCACAGAACATCCATCGAAGAACGAGTTTCAAAATATCAACACAGGTTGCTTCCCGAACATCGAGATATTTGCCCAAGCTGAGAGTCTGGACTGTCATCCTTCGTTTACCGGCTTCATCAAGAACAGCGATTTTTACCTCAAATCTCTTCTCTTTGATGGGATCCAAGATATCAGCCTCATATTCACCGGAACGTTTGTTAAATGGTGAGATATGGAATTCCTTTGGAAATCGGTGAGTGTAAAGATATCGGTCGTGTTTTACTTTAGACTCTTCTCTGGGCAAAAGATATGCATGGCTTTCTTGGAAAGTATTGTTGACTTCTAAAATCGTATAACGCAATTCCATCTGGGTATCGTACACATAGTAGTATGTGACAGGATTGAACTCCCACGGCAGGATATTCGGAGCTGTAATGACATAGATGTGCGGATAAAGAGTATCATCCACGTTCTAGTGATAAAGGAGAAACGTTAAGCTCGGTAGTATAACATACGCCTGTATACTTACTTACATTCAGTTTTAAGAAAAGTCGAGCCTTCTTATCAAATCCAAACCTAGACGACATGTATGCCTTTGGGTTGACTGAAAAGAAGGTGAACCAACTAGGGTACCGTCGGGCATCGCCATCTGGATGCTCAAGTTCGTCGATGGATTCCTTAACGGAGAACAAAGAGCCGATTGATGCAACAAATTTCGTGGAGAAGCCAACATACAAAATAGGATACTGAAAGAAGTATCTATTCGGGGACAGTCGAAGGTGTCTCGACATGCAAAAGAAGAAACGCGGTCGGAGGTTAGATTCCTTGGCTTTGTCGAGACGATCCAAAATATCGAAATAGTCGGTTCCAAACCAGTCGATAAAAATATCCGACCATTCGAGCAGAGACCCAGCAGCCAACAACCAGAATGCGGTTGTCGGCGACGGTTTATGGCCGACCAGAAGGAATACAGGATTCAACATAATCGAGGTATCGAAAGCGAAGGTATCGAGTTTTGACAGAATAGAATGGACCAAACCCGTGAAAGTTAATAGTTCGAGGAGGCCTGCGATAAGAAAAGTCCACGCTCCGATCTTGGTCGTTGCTTTGAGAAGGCGATGTATGGATTTGCTGAAGGACTCAACAATAAGAGCGATCCCAGACATCTTGATAAATCTGAGAGCCTGTAGCGAATTGAGTTTATGTATCTCCTGTCCGACAGCAAAATACTCGAACTTTACTAGAGTATTCCTAGCTGTCAAAGAGGTTTTAAATTTTGGGGGTTGTTCGATCGAATTTGTTCTGATATGCTTGGGATGGTTGATGTTAAGGATGATGGAGGAGGCTTCAATTTTTCTGTCGCCCCGCTTCGATATATAAGACCAAATACTGCTAGCGTAAAAGAGTCATAAAACTTTGCTTTGAGTGCCTCTTATAATTGGATTCTGTATCCTCTAGTAGAGTCAGTATTGACTGACCAATTATATACTGAAAAAGTCCAAGCTAATTGATTATAACTTGATGAACCCTTATGTTGATATTCGATTGTATACCTTCTCTATTTTGGTATAATTTCACGTCTTTAACTTTAAAGACATATTTAAATTGGGTGATTAGACGCCTCCCCGGGTTACATATATACGTTTATGTACTTTTATACATATTTCATACGTATATATATATATATATGTAGGTACACCTTGCTGTTGCGTCGAGCTCTTGTTTATGAGGAAATCCTCAAGCGTTCCTACTATTTCGATGGACTTATACAAGCTTTTTGCTTCAAATTCTAGGGGAAGGATAAAGCACATGTTAGTAGCTACTCTAAGCTAAGTTGGGCTATGCACAGCTGTGCAGGTACCCATCGATTGGCTACCCCGGCTACAAGCCTCTAGGAAGCAGTATAATAGTCATATAAATGCCATGATGTTGTCGACATCATCCCCTGAGTTCAACCGAAGGAATACTAGCTCCGAATGAGCTGCAAAACAAAAAGGGTAAGGGGCACGTGGGTTGAGAAGAATAAGGGCAGTTCGCGACTCTAGTATCCAATTTATTCCTAGTATTGATACGTTCCAGCATCTCAATTCCTTTGAGTGACAAGTCCCAACTAATTCTTGGATATGTGTATCAAGTACATATTCCACATATGAACTTAATTGCTACTATATTGGATGCTCTGCGATCTTGGTGCAACTCTGAGGCTTGAAGTGCCTATTTAAATTTTGTTTACTCCAAGTTACATATGGACTTTGAAAAGATAATATAGGGCAAAAGGACTCCAGACCACAGAGAGCGTACTCCTCCTACAGGCCTGCTGCCGGCGATTGCCACGTTTAAAACAGTTGCTTAACTTTGATACCTCTAGAATGAGTAAACAGGAGAAAGGGTGGAGATGGTTGGGTCATGTACATGAACGTCATAGACCATGATCTATGGTTGTAAGAGCACAGCAGCATTCCTTTGGGAAACAGATACGGGTCACTCGCCCGAACTAGAAGACTTGGGAAAATGCGTCCGCGTGAAATTTAACATGCATGTAATTGGTTGATTGTGACGAGATGAAACCCCCATGACTTGCGAATGTTGCATTCTGTGTTGGAAAGCTCAAGCGTCAAGGATTGATAAGAAATATTATATCAACGTAAAGGAATAAATTTGGCAAACATTGATCTAGCACCCTAGAGTAGTAAGACGATATGTTTTTCAACTTACTGACAAGTGAGAATAAATGTTTGCTAGAGTTACGTCGGTTGCCCCGTAGATTCGAACCCAAAGAATTCTACAAAGCTGCTATTGCCACCTATTTTTAAATATAACGTAGGAGGAGTTGGCGAAATGCTAAGAGTTGAATTTTTCGACTCAAGAAAGAAATTAGTTGGTAATTAAAGAATATATAGACTGGCAAAATATAAGATATGTACAATGAGGGCTTCTGCGAGTCGGAACTATTTTATTCTCGAGTAACACTTATGTAGCTTATATATATCGGGTGTACACTGTAAAATGCTAAAGCGGCGACTGAGCTTTTATAGTTACTCCTCAACATTCTTAATATGAGTACCGCAGTGGTAATAACGCGGTCTCTTTGAGCTCCGTATGTTCATACGGTCATATGATTGTATACTGAGTGGGTCTCACAATAGCCAGAAAGGATACCGAAACTATATATTATGCAAAACCCGTTCCGTGGCCAGCTAGACCGTGATTGCCCAATTATCATTGACGCCGGTCATTCTAGATCTAGTAATCATCTTAGTAAGCAGAGATGCCTTGAGGATGCCGCCATTTTAAATCCTGATCGACCTATGACCGCGATCATGACCCAATTCGCAGCGGCCCACCCGTGGTAAGACGGCTAACGATACCTATGTGTTACTCAAGCTGATCTTCCTCGGTTCCCACAACTATATCTTAATATTTGTTAAGAATACCCCTATATTGAAATCTGGAGAATATGCGATAAAATTGGTAAAAATTGAGTAAATCCAGAACTTTGTAAGGGGGAATATATCTAATATTAATGAAATGGTCAACACGGAACTGTTGATAGTAGGCCCTGCAATAGCTAGAATATAGAATTTCAGTCCGAGAAGCTGAAAGAGCTATCCATCTAGAACGAACTTGTCAGATTTGTATCGACGCACTAGCAGCTGTATCCGCTTACCCTAGAAAAGAATGAAATTTACCATCTGAAAATCCAACTTTCAGCTGGTTGTCTACCAAAGTGGAGGGCTCTAGGGTAAATGCAGACGAAATGAAACATAGCTTCGATAGACCCCTTAGCTCGGTTGTTACAGCTTAGAAATAAAAACAAATTATTCCTTGTCGTGCAGTTAATTCTTCTTCAAGACAGAATATATCGAGGCCTCAGGGCTAGAGCAGTAGCATTGATCATTGAACTTAATTTTTTGCCAATTTACACTATACTTGAAATAGAGGCAAAACTTATCGGTCTTCGTTCTGGCCCATTCTGTTGAAACATGGGAATCGGATCCCAAAGCACAACGGAAAGCTGCTTTGTCGGCCGCTAGAACGATGCAAGGTCTCTTTTTACTGCTGGTGTACGACTCCAACAGGGTACCCGGAACTCTGTGGCATGTAAGGAAACGGATCATATTAACTCTCGACGCCTCACAAACCTTAGGTTTGCTTACAGAGCCGAATTTAGAGTAGTTAATCCATTCTTATATCGCTACAGCTCATTTTTGCGATATGATCGAATTGACGGGCATACATCGAAAAGCTTTGTGCCGTAATCACAAAGTAAATCTAGGTTTTATCCAAACTACAAAATTTGAATTTATGCTCAGATCTTATTATTGAATCTGATCCGTTTCGAAATAACAAGAAGTATACAAAATATCTTTACTAATATTTCAGCGACGAGTTAACTTCTCGCGAACGCGAAACATTTAAGATTCCTGCGTCAAAAATGAGTAGATAATCTTGGATCGTTTACTCTCAACATCTACCATACAAATTGCAAACACGAACATATCATGAAACAAGAATTCAATGCTTCCAACATCACACGACAATGAATTCACAAATTGCGTCAACGCCACGTTTTGCGACATAAAACCTTCGTGTCCCGTATAGGGCTATACGTTTCTTACATGTTTTGCATGTTATCATATTTCGTAAAACATAGAGAAATTAAGTTGTCTCCTCGCGTTCGGTGATCATATAGAAAATTGTTCACGAGTGTGGAACAAATTAAATTTTAGAGGTTGAATTTTTGACAGATCGGTGTAGCGTGTGACGAGGGGTTGTATATTAGACCACCTGAGGTCATCGAATATCATCTTGGGAACTTCAATGCCTCAGTTCTTTACTGGAAAGGTCATTCAGTGGAATTATCATGATATCAACCGGAAGAAATTATCTCCAATAATCGAGTCCAAATTATATTGGTTTGCCTTATTCGTTTCAAATTGCGTGGCCAGCATACAGGCTGAATATACATACGTAGCTTCGAAGAGAGGACCTTGAAATGGAAGGAGGGACAGAGAGGGAAGAAACAGGTGAAAGCAATACCTCTCAATTGCTTAATTTATTAGTTTGTCAGACAAAGTTAGATCGACTAAATAGTGGTCTCGGCGTGTTTTTGGGAGGGTTTGGTTTCGAGACCAGTCTCGGCTCTAAAAAGCCATATTACAGATAACAGCAATTGCAAAAATGGCTCCGAATACAACGCTGAGCTTGATATTTCCCTTGCCCAGTTCGGCGCTAGAAGGCGTAGTCCCGGTTGGTACTGGCAAGCTTGTAACGGGACCGAATGTGTTAATTTGTGATGATCCCGTCGGGACAGAACTACCAAGATCCGTCTCTGTGAGGATTGTGAAAATTCCGGATTCGGTGCCAACAGTATGAATTGTCTGCGATTGTGCTTCCGTGGAAACCGTTGTAGGACGAGCGTTGGCTGTCCCAGTTCCAATGGGACTTACGGGTTCTATGCTTGTTGAACCGATAGTTGAATCCGCCTCGCTTGTCGTTCCTTGGGTAAGACAGGCTGAAATCACATAGTCTGGAACTGTAATCGTCTATGTATACAGAATCACTGAGTATTAGTTTAGATACGAGGATGAACTTAAATATCGTCTATCGACCATATTGCGTATATTGACTTACAGGGTTAGGAACACCAACACATGATGTGAAGCAGCCACCATAAGTCTGGCCACACGATATATAATCGACACAAAGTGGAACACAGTCGGTTGGTTCGGCAGTAGCAGTTGGAGCGCGCGTGAGTCGAGACATTTCAGTATTATTGTAAGCTTTGACTATTCTTGTATGTGCTGAAAATAAAGGCTGAGATTATTACCGAGCCTGCCAGTAATCTTAAGATTCAGCTTAATTAAGCTTCAGCGATAAGAGACGATGGATTGAGCAATTGAGGGAGTAAGTTGATTATTTCTCTATTACTGCAGTGCTCCGTATATTATGAATTGAATAACTTTGGGCAGCTGCAGCTAGCTCCGGGCCTACTTAAAGCGAGAAAACCTATACAGCATCCTTTTTCCTGTAAATATATAAGCCTATGGCCATATATGGTTTGTGCATTGATTATGTTGATCAATTGATGAAATTCATTTCGATCAAAATGCAATGATGCATGCCCAGCCTCGGTTGTCCAACCACCTCAATTTGCCCCTCTAGTTAACTAGACTCTACAGGTAGGACGCCCAATGGCTATGGAGAATCGTACCCTAGCTTTAGCTCGATTGAGTCTAGTACTGATGAGGAAGCTACCAATTTTGCACCTAGGCATATGATCTAAATCTAATCAGCGATACCATAATTATAGTTAGCGAATCTTTTCGTATTTATAATATTTAACGTATTCAACATGATCATGATAACGTTATCCGTTTCGAATAGCTCGAAGCGGAAACTGCGAACGAGATGTGTTGTCGCTGACTAATCCAGCTGTTACCCGTCGACGGGGCCTGTTGACTGGAAGTGGTCTCGCAGTAGCTAGTAGAAGATCTGAGTGGTGACTCAAGTTGACAATACCGACATCTCCAACCTCATCTCAACTCTTCGAACAGCAAGTGTATTTCTTCCTTTCCGTGTCAAAATGAGACCGACCGGCCCTCGTCCAGATACCGCGGGTCCAGATTCTGGCCCTGAAGCCCCTTATCCGGCCAAGCTCTCTGGTGAAGTTATCAAAGGATTCGGACGTGGGAGCAAAGAACTCGGCATCCCGACAGCCAACATTCCGACGGAAGGCCTCCCGACCTTCATAGAATCCGGAATATATTACGGCTGGGCGGGATTAAAGACCCAAGAATGTGGCTCCACGAGCGACAAGGAAGATGGTGTTTTCCCAATGGTTATGAGTGTCGGCTGGAACCCGTTCTATAAGAATGAAGTCCGCAGTGTTGTACGTTGCAATTTCATATCCAATCACACTTAAATGAGTGCATTAACTTTATCGGAGGTGACCGATGAACTAATGGAAGACGCCGATAGGAGGTTCATATCATACATAAATTCCCACAGGATTTCTATGGTTCCCATATGAACCTACTGATAATGGGCTATATCCGTCCCGAATTCGACTATGTGTCAAAAGAAGCGTTGATTGACGACATCAACAAGGATATCGATATAGCAATCAAGTCGCTGGAAAGAACTCCCTATGCTGCTATGAGAAAGGACTCCTATCTTCTTTCGTTTCCGGATGAGAATTGATGAGGATTATACTTCTTCTTTGGGACGTGTACAGGAGAACGTCTGCAATGCATTGATGGTACCCAGGAATTGTCCGTAATAATATTTACCCTGCCAATAGATTGACAACTGGCGCCTTTTGGTGCTAGTGATAGAAAAAAAAAAATGGATACAGAAAATATAACTGTGGGTCTAAAGTGATTTTCTGTTCCAAAATATCTTCTATGCGGGACGTTTTATAAGCACGTCCTGAATCATTTTCTGGAATTCATCCTCAACTGGTAAATGCTTGCCGGTTACGTACCGAGATCGATTTCACCGATAAAGCCGCTTCCGAGAGCTCCCTGGTCGGTCCGAATGTTTAGTCATCGAATGTGGGCCCCTCTCCACCAACCAGAGTGTGGAACAGCCGATTGAACCGAAATGCAACGCCATTGTGTGTGGATTTCGTCAATCTTTCTCCTCGTACGAAACCAAGGTTCTGGCCGCCATGACAAAACCAAACAGGCGATAATATAGCTGTAATATAGGATATCGCAACCAATTAGTCATGGATTAGCTGGTTAGCGGGCAGACAGTGACTTAATTATTCCTCTTTTTTCTTCCCGCAATCAAAGGATGACAGTTAGTTAAGCTTTTCGACGAGATGCATTGTTTTTCACTTATCCGCCCTACTACTCTTTTTTTATCTTGATCTCCATCCCATTTGTAATCACGCAGAGCTGCTGTCGCAAAGTTTACCCAAGCATATCTTTATAACTATATTTGTAAGTCCTCGGGGATCTGGCGATTATCTCATTGCATATAACGATATCAATCGTCGCGTCTCGCAACTACCACCCCTTACTTACTCGTCTCTTCGATGGCTCTAAGGCTAAAGGACGGGACGCCAAGTGAAGGACTTTACAAGAGCTTCAGATTACACCTCGAGAATCTGCGACGATGGCAAGTTCAAGAGAAACGCTGAATGAGAAGAAGCCATCTCCAAGCGAGGATAGCAGCATCATGGCGAAAAACGACAAAGACCTTGAGCGAAGGCTCGAGGCCACATCAGACGACAACGTTGAGGACGGCCCAGATCGGTTTCTAGTACAATGGGACGGTACGAGTGATCCTGGTTGTCCGAAAGGCATCAAAAAGAGAAACAAGTGGATCATTACACTAATCATTGCCGGTGGCGCGTTTAATACGTAAGTTTCGGCTGATACAATATATGAGGAAATAAAAAATGAAAATGCTCATATAACCTCCACTTTAGAACCTGTGCCAGCTCGATATACACCTCTACGTACACTCAGATTCAAAAAGAGTTCAACAGTTCACATGAATTGGCGATAGCAGGGTTGTCTTTGTTCGTTATGGGACTTGGAATAGGGCCTATGTTTCTCGCCCCTCTTAGCGAATTCTATGGTCGGCGTCCGATATACATTGTTTCATTCGCTTGCTATGTCCTCTTTCTGATCCCTTGTGCGGCCGCACAAAATATAACGACTCTTCTTGTTGGGCGGTTCCTTGACGGTGTAGCGGGCAGTGCGTTCCTTAGCGTTGCAGGTGGTACAGTTGGCGACATGTTTGAGAAGGGGGATTTGGGTCTTCCTATGATGGTTTATACAGCATCCCCATTCATCGGTCCTGAAATCGGGCCGCTTATCGGTGGTTTCATCAACGAAAACACAAGTTGGCGGTGGACTTGGTACGTAATGATCATCTGGTCATTCTTGGAATGGATACTGCTTTGCATGATTCCTGAAACCTATAACCCGGTTCTTTTGCAGCGTAAAGCCGCGAGGATACGTCAAGAAACGGGCGACGACAGATATTACGCTCCAAATGACAAACGCCAATATGGGATATTCCGAACAGTGCTGTTAAGCTGTCAACGGCCATTTCAACTGCTAGTTTTTGAGCCGATGGTGTTGGCGCTATGCACCTTCACCGCACTGCTTCTCGGAATTTTATACATGTTCTTCCAGGCTTTCGGGATCGTTTTCGAAGGAGCGCATGGGTTTACCCTTTCCCAGATCGGCCTATCATTCATGGGTCTCTTTATCGGAATGCTTTTAGGTGTAATGACCGATCCCATCTGGAGGAGGACATATGCACGCTTGGTGGCGAAAAGAGGGGGCGAATCGATCCCGGAGTTTCGACTAACGCCAGGAATATTGGGCGGTATTCTCGTACCCATCGGGTTGTTTTGGTTTGGCTTTACCACATACCCATCCGTTCATTGGATAGTTCCGATTATCGGGAGTGTTTTCTTCGGAATGGGGACTCTGCTGGTATACTCTGCCGTATTTGCATTTTTGGTAGACTGTAAGTTTCCACGGCCTCCTAACTCATCTGATATTTTGGGATACTTGCTACATTACGCATGAGATGACGTTTCCTTTCGAGATCCTTTTTGTCGCTGATCACTTGCATATGTACAGGCTATCCGCTCTATGCAGCAAGCGCCATGGCTGCCAATAGCTTCACCCGAAGCTGCTTCGCCGCTGGTTTCCCGTTATTTTCAACGCAGAGTAAGTAATTTCGTTTCATCTGCTTGCATAAGCACAAAATGCCTGCGGCAGTTATCTGTTCCGAAGAAATGTGTTAAATGCAAGCCACTGGCGGAATAAATTGAGGCTAATGTTTTGACGTTCTGTGCTACCAGTGTATAACACCCTTGGAAATCAATACGCCACATTGATCCTGGCACTATTAACCGTCATAATGGCACCCTTCCCGTTCCTATTCTTCAAGTATGGAGAAAAGCTAAGAAGAAAGAGCCGATATGCTAAGAGCCCTTAAGCCTTGAAAGTGCTAACTTGCAAGCTGATTTGTGATTAAGGCTACGAATTTTGCCTTCATTTTGATTCCATTTTATCGCCGCGATTTTGAATCATTAATAGATAGTAAAAAAATTAGACTTATTAATTGGTATAATGTGCGCATGTGCATCAGATTCCTTTCTCTCCAGCGGCATTTGCAATATTTGAAAAGGCCGGCTACTTGCTCGAGGCTAGGCTACTTGACGACCTGAGAAATTTGTGTTGCGAGTAGTCTCGGGGACGCTACGTGGAGGGTTTCCAGACTAGCCCTTCGCCAGACTAGGAGTTGCCTGGTCTCGCTAGGCCAGACTCTGACGCTTGTCTCGTAAACCAGCCAGTTGCCCCCCACTTTGGCAACAAACAGCGTCTAGAAATGGGAGGATACTATATACTAAGGACCCATAATGTTGGTTGACGATATAATTATAGAAGGGAACATATTTTTTAGATTGATTTATTCTTGTGGACCATGGAATGGCGCTCAACTATTTCGATGTGAATATATATTATTATTAGTCTGAAATTTACGCATAGTAGTTTCAAATGGAAGACAACTTGAGGAGCTGGATCCATAGATATTGAGCTTAGTTTCAGCATTTTTGACAGATTTATGTTCATAGGCTTCTAATTCCCTCTACAACATATATATTCGAACGCGAATTTGATACTTAGGAATTTTACGGGACCAAAATTATCGATTACCAGTATAAAGCGGGTCTCAGGGCATACACTGATCGTAAAAGTATCGATATCAGTGCCTCTAAAGAGCTCTGCTTTTCTCCCTAGTAGCAAAGTAACACAAAACATGGCCCAGGGACGAACCAATCGGTAGCCCATGCACAGGAGGAGCCTTCTGACTCGGCAGCCGCATTAAGTAGCTAAATAATGGAAACCAGTAAATAATGGAAACCAGCTTCAAAAGGAGGGCAACATGCATATGCGTTGGCTACTTTTAAAGATTTTCAATAGGTGTAAGTGGGGAGAAACCCAGCTCAAGCCAGCCCGCATGCATATACGTGCATGCATCATGTGGGTTACACAAGAAGAGAAGAGGAACACGTCCTCGACGCTAATAGACGGGCCAATATTTCTCTTTGATGAGCTCAATAGAACAAGACATTTCATTGGTTCGAAACAGATCATTTACTTAAGCAGTAATATCGATTAATGCCTTGTACAACATGAGAATTATATGCACCATTGCAAATGATTAAGATATCCTAGAACCTCGATGAGAGCTCCAGAGCTAAAACGAAGCGAGCCCATTTGCAAGCTTAGTTGCCGTTAAGAGTACATCTGCCTAGTTCGGACACCGCTCCTTTGTATATACGTATACAATTGTATACATGCATCGGATGAGGTCTATCGAAAGATGTATACGTCTACCAATTAAGTTCGGAGATTGATAAAGTCAAAGTTACCCTTAAATAGTTTATAGCGGATTACTCTGGTCAAAGCGGCTACCCTGATAAAGGTATGTGATCTTATCATAACACCGGAAGGTCCTAAGTCTTTCAAATTAACAGAATTTTATCGACTCTCTGGCATTTAGATTTTGTATATCACCGGGAATCAAAGCCACCTTAACCTTATCCCGAGTATTTCGTATAGGATAGTTGATGGCTAAAGTGTGGGAAATGGTTATTGGAATAAACCTATAGTCCCTGCAACTATAGTTGGTCAGATTTCACCGGCAGCCTGGGGTGGTCAGTAAATCGACGGAATTAGAACTCGAGTATGACAGTTAGCGATCTAGTTTAGTAGCTGGTAGTGTTATTTGAAACTAAAGGAGAAGGCCGGAGAGGGAAGCTGGAAGAAGTAGAGAGAAAATCTCGGCTACTATTCCCTAGACTAGCTACCAGCATACTCCTATGCATTGAATATTCTCAAGCATACTGGTATGGAGCGCATTAGACTTAAAATCGCCGAACTGCTGATATGTGGAGTTTCAGAATGTCTTGTGGGTAGTACTCTAAGCTTAAGCCAGCGATGATTTTTTATCATATCGGAATTACGGCTGCAGTTTTGTGATAAAAACATACATGGGTCCCTTGAGTGAACTAAGAATCTTGTTGGTAGCTTTCCCAGGAAATTCTTGAAACGAAAACAAGATCTTAGATCTTCATTTATCTCTTCGAAATAGCCAGAGAATCTACTATAAACTTCTTAATATCTTGCTCGTTTGCAAGCTTGTTCTAGATCCCCTCTAGTCAGCGCTCCAACTGCTGCGGCGGTGGGAAATGTCTTAGGAACCTGAGCTATGGAGCGAGAGAGAATGACAAAGTATGAAAAGCAATACGTGTGTTAGAATGACACAACATGAAGATGGACCTACGCAGCCTAGCTCTTGCTAATGACCCCCCAGGATCATGTGCACCAATTGCTACATTGAAAAACAAATTTTGTCAATGGTGTCGAGGTTTCATGCTTTCGTCAGTGGTAGAAATACGCAATTTTGTAATGGAACATGCTCAAATGATTACATTGCCGTATACTAAGATTTCGTGTTTTGAGTACATCCGTTACCAAACTTGCCTTAATTTCTTTTTCTTCTCTTCTGAGCAATCATCGTCTGTTTTTGGAGTTACATCAAGCCGACCCTGATGTAATCTTTGAGTTCTGTAGAATGATCGATTGTATTCATGATTAAATTAAGTTTCTAAGTATATATTTATACTCTGCTTTATATAAAATCTTAGTACAAAACCTTAGTATAATACTATACCTACTAACAGGCCTTCACAAAATAAATAAATAGTAAAAACAAAAATTGAAAAAAAAAATATGATAATAATAATATATAAAAAAAATAAAAAAAAAATAAA
>LDDX01000219.1:0-26871 GCA_012184315.1 Arthrobotrys entomopaga | reverse complement strand
TATATAACTTTGGGCAGGTTGCCTCGATCAATCAGGGAATAAATTAGTATTAGTATATAAAACTCAGTTACTTACTTCAACAATATATTAATACTCTTATTGTGCGCCTTCCTTGAAATCAATCTATCTAATAGAAGTAGATCAAATCGATCATCTGGGATGGTCAATCTAATATACCCAGAATCAACGTGTCAGACTACCACGCGGTCAACACATCAACGGAGATCTGAACTTCAACTTGCATAATCATAGCGATCTCTAGCAATATTCATATATATATATATATATATACTTAATTAGACGAATAATTTCGCTTGACAGAATGGAACATTGTAACTCATACTAGACATCGTAATTTCATCAATAATAAACAAAGGGGTCTGATTTGCTTAGCAATAGCGAAACAATGGCACCAGTCACTCATTCAAACCAGCACCAACTGCAGCCTCTCCTCCTTCTCTTCTCTGCGCCCATTCCGCCGCGGCAGAAGCAGGATATATTACCTTCAGAACCACCTGATTATATCCGACCTGTTATGTCGGTTCGACGGCTAGCATCAATGTGGAACGACAGAACTCGCAACGGACAAGAGGAGCAACCAAGCTCGTCGAAGCAGGGCCCAATACTAGCTCGATCGCAAAACCTACGTTCCGGAGACTTTTCTGAGTCGGCTTCCTCGCCTCCCAAGACCCCCATTTTACCGGAATATACTCCTCTATTTGTTGACGAAGAGGAGATAAGTCCTTTGGAAATCCCACAAAACCCGGGGACCCCATATATTAGCGAGTGCGACTCTGGATATAACGAATCTCGAGATAGCATCATGGCAGACCAGGAAGACGAGCGCGGTGAATCTCCTTCTCCTCCTAAGATTATGACCGTGGAAGAATTCGGTCGTCAGCTTTCTCACAGGCCTCCAAATGAACCAATAGCATACACTCCTCAGCATTCACAGTTGTCTCGCGAGGATTCAGAGTCTCCACATCAGTCTAGAGCGAGTGAGCTTCAGGGTCAGCAAAGCGCAATCTCGGGTTCTCCGGTCGTAAACCCCTTTGCAATCTCTCCATCAAGAATCCCTCTACCTGTCGCAGGTAGGCGAGTCGTTTCTGTTGAATTCCCTGCTCCCTCTTGTGCAGTTACAAGTGAAACCAACCCTTCACCAGACTCCCCACACGAACAAGCGATAACTCACAATGACTGGACTTACCAAGAATCTCTTATATCTCCCGCTCCGCCGCGCAAACCAAAACCTATGATCAAAAACTCGGAGCAGTCTGTCGTAGATACCGCGAACTTGTCCTTTGATCAACTTCGTGATATTTACATTCAATCTCAGATGGAACCGGCAGGTGCTGATGCTTCAATCGAAGAGTACCAGGAACCGCATACCTTTCAACGAGCTCATCTAGCCCAACTCCCACGAATCAATACTGATGTTCATGGGAGCAGTATTTTCTATGCTCCAATTCCAGAATCTCCGTTTGTGGAAACTCCAGCTCCCGAGACTACTCCGGCTCTGGTTAATTCCGAGATTCGTGAGTTGAAAGATGAGCCAAAGCAGACTGCAAGACGCCTGGAAAGCAAAATTGCGGCCGTCGCTAAAGATTCAGTTCCCGCTAAGCCAGCTTCTGTTGATTCAACGAGGATCCCTGGAGATATATTAGAATATATAGAACAGCCAAAAGTGTCCCGTACTGATACGCAAAAGTCTTCGCCCATCTCAATTTCGCCAGAGGTTCGCGCTAAGAAGATCATTGTTATGCTTGATGGTGAGTATCCTTTGGTTTCTGTCTCTGCCAAGGACAAGATATTGATTTTACGATAATTCAATAGCAACTCACCAGTATTCAAAACCAAGTCTTCGAGCCAAGAAAACACTTAAATTTCCTCCTCGAACGAATCTGAAACGGCTTTCGGACGCTTTGGCCAGTGAAAATACAGAAGATGGCATGCGCCAGCTCGTCTACTACTTAGATGGACACGGCAACAGTGATGGTATGTTTCTCATCAAACCAATTACAGGAATAAAAAGCGCTTAATTGAGTTTGATTCTAGAATTTGGAGTCGGCAGTGGCCTTTATGCAACTATTTTCAGTGCCTATACATTCATTTCAGGTATATAAGACCATACTTCCCCCCCAAAGCCGAATGCCTGTTAAAAAGAATATCTAGACAATTGGTCCAACGGCGATGAAGTTTATATTTTCGGGTTTTCCCATGGAGCTTTCGCTGCACGTGCACTTGCGGTGCTTCTCTCGGACATTGGGCTTTTTAACAAGCCTGGAATGGTTAACTTTGAGGCATTATATGAAACCTACTTTGACCCCAAGTATGGGAGGATTGTAGAGATCGAAGACTTTGAAAATTGGAGAGCAGCCGTCGGAGGACTCACATTTGAAATCTCAGAAGGCGAAGGAGTCACCTTGAGCAAGGTGGGAATAAAGCTATTGGGTTGCCTTGATACGATCGGATGGTCAGACTTTCAACAAGAGCCCTCCCAAACCGAGAATGAGAGACTTTGGAGAAAAGGGTTTATCAGCCCGCGACACCTACTGTTGCACGAAAGTAGGCTCTTATTACTCAATATCTTCAAAGTATGTTACTAATGGGGGTTTAGATATTGAAAATGCATTTCATGCTTTAGCTCTCGACGAGAACAGGGCTAGCCATGCCCCTATGTTAATGTTTCGCCCTAGGGGGTCTACGAAAGGTCTCACTCAAGTTTGGTTTACTGGATCTCACATCAATATTGGCGGCGGCCAGCTTTCGCATGAAATTGCGAGTAAGGTTGGACTCGCTAAGCCTAACCGGAACGAATTATCAGACATCGTATTCCTTTGGATGATCACCCAATGCTACGAGGTCTTAACCTTCGGCAAGAAGCATGTAAACAAATCCGTGACGGATTATACGAATCTTCAAGCGGAAGAAGACAGCAAAACTACAACAGAAAACGTTTACAAGAACCACTGGGTTGCAGCCAAGATTGACGAGGCATGGCCAGAAAAAGTCAACTTTTTGATTCGAGTTCGACAGTCAGCTGGGCTTCACAAGAAGCATGTCAGGGCACCGCTCAGATACCGTCCCCATTGGTTCAAATCCGAACCCTGGAGCATATACACTTCTGGCGAGTCTGTTCACGCGTCTTCGAATTACCGCTACAAATTCCATCCAACGTATATCCCCAAAGCTCTAGTCGGTTATAGCTGCGAAAAATGTGTTCAAGAAGCTGACCCTCGAAACCCTACAGCGACTGCTGAGGAGTCGGGACAGAATACTGTGCCCAAAAGATTTAGAGAATTTAACTACCATTGGGAAGGAGAAGAAACCCTGAAAGACCGAATTTTTACTTCGCAAAAATCACTTCCAATAGCGAGAATGACCGCTTTCGAGATTTTGAACGCGGGCGGAGAGGGTCTCATCAAGGGGTTTGAGTTGTCATATAAGGATTTATACCGCGAATCACCACCAGTCTTCAAATATACCTGGCAGGAACTGAAAAGTATGCAAGAAGGGTGGATTTTCAAGTTGGACCCGGGAGTGGGACAGACGAACTCTCCGACCAATAGACCGGTGTTGAAGCCCGCGAGTAGTTTGGAGATGCACGCGAAATATCGAGGAATGAAGATTAAAGCGGAAGGCCTCAATACGATTAAACTTAAAGGCAAGAAATCTTCAAAAAAAGAAAAGTCCTCTAAGAACGAGGAGAACGAGGGAACCGGTAACACAATATTTGGGGAAAGTTTACTGTCCAATTCTAGCAGGGTGAAGACCGAAAAAGGGTTAAAGGATGAGAGTGAAGGTGGGAAGGGAAAAGGAAAGCATAGCGGTCATACACGGGAGTCCCTTAGTTTCAAAAAGAATGATGATAAGGGAAAGCTTACTGCCGCGGCGGAGATCGCGGCGCAGATACAAGAATTACCTTCTATCGTCGTGGAACCACCTCCACAGCAGCACCCCCATCAATACTACCAATCAGAACGAAGAACACAACGCCAGCGCTACAGTGGAGAAGAAGGACAGACAGCATACGATCAAGCTCGAGAGTTCAATAAACGAGGAAAAGGGCGATATTCTAAGTCTGTGCGGTATACGGATGATATCTCAGATGATGAGTCCTTACCTCCCGTTGCACCTTTGAGGATCCCTGTTGAGCCAGAGTGGGCGAGGAAGATGAAGGACAAAGGGGTTGTTCATCCGTGCAAGTTCAAGAAGGAGAATAGAGATTGATTGATATTCTTTTTTGAAGTATTGGGTTATCGGATTCTGATGAGAAGCTTACCTTTGGGGATGTTTCATGCCGCCTTTTACGTACCTGTTGGTAGTGTTTCTTTTACTATAGACTCGGTAGAAATGATAATTGCACAAAACATTACTATTATTGTTATACGACTTGAAAGATTCATTAGAAACCTAGCCAGCGGTATAGGACTGTGATATTTATTGCTTTTGATTTTATGAAACATATAACTAACCTCCGCACCATTGACACCAGAATACAATCCATTGAGTATTTTTTTTTTTTTTTTTTTTTGATTGAATAAAATGAATTGATGAGAAGAGAGTGTGTAACTTGACGCCGTATTACTCCATCCAATTTCTTAACATTTTATACCATCGTATCATATATTGTATCCCAATTTGTCACCCTACCCAACTCACAACCCATGACTCAGATATGTATACGAAAATCTTTTAAGCCCCACCCTCCCGCTTGGCATACTCATCCTCCATGGCCTCCAGATACCTTCTCTCAGCTTCCGCCTCGGAAATATTACTAACGTCCTCGATACGACCTTGACTGTTACCGGCGTTCGATGAACCACCGGCTGGGTAGAATTCAGAACGGGAGGAGGGTTGGCCGTCGGAGGGTTGTTGCGAGGCTGTGACGGTTGTGCCTTGTGGTGTCGTGTGGACGGTGCGGGAGGCGGTGCCTTGTGGGGTTGTCGTTGAGGAGGAGGATTTGTATTCGTAGGAGTAGGAGACTGGCATTTTTTTAATGGTATTGTATATTAATTTGGTATTATTTTTTTATATGTTGGGAGGTAGGTTGGTGGTTGTTATCAGAAATATTCGAATTAATGAGTGTAATTGTTTATATAAGACTTTATATTAGATTGTAAATTGAATTTGATTATAGGTGTAGATATTTTTTATTGTTCGATAGGATAATCCGATTTGAAGAATTAATGGTTTTGAGCGGGAAGTTTTGAGGGTCTAGGTATTTATATATTTTTCTACGGAGGCAATTGAATCTCGTAGTGATATGTTTTATAGCTCGGGAGAAATCGTGTGTACGGATGACGTCACCTGGAACAAATGCGGCCGTTTTAGTCTTCTCCAACTCGACAATTAATGGAATTTGTACGAATTCGATTGAAAACAGATTATCGATATTAAAAACGAAAGTCGAGCTAGAGGTTTGCGAAACCAAGATTATAGATTGGGCGAATTGTTTTTTTTTTTTACATTTATTGGATTGGATTGGAAATAAGGTACGGCTGAGCGTTGAAGAAATGGGCGTGACACAGCTTGGTTCCTGTCGCACGAACAGGGATCCGCCTGGAGCTTAATTCTGGATCATTTTTTTGATAGTGAGAGAGACTGTTAGAGCCCTCAAAGTACTTAATTACTGTACGCCCCCAGACTACTTAATTACTGAAATCGAGGCTGTTAATTACTTAAGCGTTTAAATGTACACGAGGACATGCATGTGGCTTTGACATGTTGTGATACAATGAAGGGTGTGGATAACCGAGACGTGGAAAAGCGGATGGTTTGTTTGAACAATTCGATTTTTGATAATTAAGAAGTATGCAGCCGCTTTAGGAAACATTGTTATTTGTTTGCAAACTTTTTTTTCTCATGCTGTATTATTTAATAGCCAATCTGAGAAGTTTCGGAGAATCATATCCGATGAGAGATCTATCGGAAATGGAATTTACGATAGGATATATATTGGTTTGAACCACCTAAGCTTATAAGAATGAACTTTAGAGTGTGACCATGATATATTCTAGGCCCTCGTGGCAAAAAGTACCTCTGCATTCTAGACCGTTTTAAATATATTGCGAGTGGATTGTAGACTTTTATAAATTTTATCCAAGCTATCCATCGAGGTTTCTACAACTTTGCAATTTAAAATATATTATTATAATTATAAACAACGAGAGTGAGCTGTTGCATTTTGACTGTATATATGATGACAACGCATTTTAGTTGGTGGTGCATAAGCCGGATGAGCAATAAAATGTCAGCGGTTTTCAGATCCTGTGGGATTCGAGCCAATCGAATCTCGTGAATACCGTCACTCAAAATGTGAGTCGAAGGGAGGCTTCCGACGGTCTGGCTAGGCCGTCGAGTTTTGCAGGAATTTGTCTTATCATGCACGCCTGCATGTAGGGCGCATGGTAATATGGAACTGTGGAGACTAGACTAGATAGCCTCGAATCCCTGTGGAGAACGTTCGAACGCAGGCAGGCACCTTTTGTGTATCAATGACTCTCTCGATTTGCCCCTCTCCTACTACTTAATTAACGCTACTACTCTGCCAGTAGCCTGTAGGGCTTTCAATTTTTCTGGCCTGTAGATGTTTTTTCAGTTTTCCAGAGTGACCGTAGAGCTTCGAGAATAAGCTCTAGTATCTAGTAGTAAAAGGTCAGGTTGTTATGAGAACAGTGGTGAGTGCCCTTACAATTCAAAAGCGTGCAGTGTTGGTGTATATAATTCAACCAAACGTCAACCACCACACCCCCCATCACCATTCCTTCTCCACCGTCACCATCTCCGTTCTGTGCTACTTGAACGTCGTATTGCCCTCTTACCGTCATCTCCTATCCGTTCTCTCCTATCCGTTCTCATCCTCATCCCATCACCTCTCCCTTCAGTCCTCGTTAGCACGCTAGTTGAGCTGTCTGGTTTTTGCTATCTGCTACCACGGAACGGGAGCTCATTCGAGCTTCCCACCCCGTCACTGCTACTTCAGGATGCTAACACAGGCTCAACTCATCCAAAGCCTTCACCGTGCAAATCCCTCATACTTTCAGCTCTGCAGCTGCAACGATATCAATTGCCACCAGCACACCGAGTCCTCATCGGCTAGGTCTCACGACAGCAGCAGTCGCAGCAGTCAAAGTAGTAGCAGTAGCAGTTACAGTTACAGTTACAGCAGCAGCAGCAGCAGCGCACGCAGCGCTACAACCGGTAGCAACGGCAGTGACCCAAAGTTTAAATCTTCTAAAGCCACAGAGAAAACCAAAGAAACCAATTTCAAGACCAGCAAGGATACGGGCAAGAAAGCAACTGCAACCGCAACAACAACAGCAACCACAAGCATGAACGGCCAAAAATGCTTCAAAGAGTGGGAAATCTGGGACGACGAGGATCCCTATCTCCCCGTCCTGTCGTGGAACGAACATCCTAAAATGCTCCTCGCGTTCGCCGAGCACATCCTCTCAAGGGCTAAAGAGCTTGATTACCAAGGTGGAACCGCACAGCAAAGACTCGTATGTTCCCTTCTTCCCTTCTTCCTCCACCTCCTTTTCTACCCTCCAATCATATTGAAAATAGAAAAGAAAAAAAAAAAAAAAAACTAAAAGGTATAACAGGACGCCATCAAAAAATGCAACCCAGTCCCGGCATCCATCCTCCGCAAACTGATCGGTGGAACGACCACCCCTTCCCCCCGTCGTGACAATTACAACCAAATCTCAAAAGCGGACTGGTATCCCGCCGCCGATGTCGCCGAAGCTCTCTTCGCAAACAAGTCAATCTTCACGGACCAAGAATGGTACATAATCTGCGTATTCTGGTTCCAAGAGTGGACTGGCTACTCCATCTCCGAAGCCTGGAAATCGGGCGTCGGTAGGAAGGAGTGGGAGAATGCGGTGTTACAGAAAGCTATTGGCGAGGCCGAGAAGGTCGATGGGATCTGGTTTGAAAGACAGCCGAGGTATCGTCGACGATTTAAGGCTTGGAGTTGGTTGAGGGAGGATGGGTATCATGATTTACATTACGGTATCGGTGCTTCTGCTTTGAGATGGGGTTGATCGGTCGATTGAACCCAAATTTACAAAAAAAAAAACCTCTCTTTTGCCTCTTAATATAGTTGAATGAGAAGGGATGGGGGAAAGAAGGCTAAGGTTGTTTAATTGTTATCAAAGCTATTATTATACATACGAGTCTCGTTTCTTTACCTCTTGTTGTATATTTCTTCTCGTTGATGGTTGTTTTTTTTTTTTTTTTTTTTTTTGTCTTTTCGTATCTAAAAGATACTTCAGTACATATGAGCGTTAAGATATGTTGAAACAATCGAGCGTGAGTGGGCCATGGGTACGGTGATATCTATATCCCTCCATGAATCCTTTCCCAAGACTAGTAAATGCTATGATTCTCAATGCATGCTAAGCCATCTAATATTTCCCGCAATAGCATCTCCTGCTCTCAAAATAATAATAACAATACTGAAGAAACTGAAACTAAAAACCTAGTCTTGTACTAAAAACCAAGAATCAAAAAAAGCTATTATGCAGTTAAACCCCCCCCCGTTAAGAAACCAAACCAAACCAAACCGAAGTAAAAATCCACAGAAGAGATAGTCGAGTAGCTATGTATCTACATCTACCCTCCAAAAGCATATCTCAAAAATTCCTGAACGGCCTTCAAACTCTCATACCTGACCTCAGGATCACTATCGCCCATCAACTCCATCACCCTCGCCTTAACCCTCAACCCATCCCACACCCTCCTCTTCTCCGGCACTTCTTTCACCAAAACCCCGACATCATGCGCCGCAACAGCCAACGCAACCTTCTCGTCACTCTCCTTCAACACCCGAGCAAGACACTGCACCAACTCCCCACCATTATCCTCCATTATCCTCCTAGCATTCTTCTTCCAGAAGTCTTGGTTGCGGTGGGGAGGGGTCCAGCTCAGATGCCCCGATCGTATTTCCATCGCATACTCATCAAAGTTTGTCTGTGTCATCTGGAAAGATTCGAGGGCGTTGAGACAAGTATCCAAATCGGCTGTTAGATCCGGATCGGTGAATTTGCGGGTTTTTAAGGTCGTTAGGAGCGGGAGGAGACGTGCGAGGAGGAGGGAAGGGAGGTTTGTCGAAGGGGCTTTGTTTATCAGGTTTGTAAAGATTGCGAGACACACGCGGAGGATCTTTTCTTTGAGGGCCGAACGGAGGAGGTGAACTAGTGGAGGTAGGAGGTCGTATTTTCTAAATTCAAGATTAGTCAAAAATTCCAACATTGATTACGCCGTATATTGTGGATGCTATACGAATGGAGGGGGGAAGGTGACATACTCGTCCAATTCCTCCGCGATCACAGTTTCAAAACTCAACTCCCAGATGGCGAGGAGCACATGGTATAATAGCTGCAGATTTACACCTCCTTGCTTAAGATTGGTATTTGCAGCAGATACACCACCGCTCAACAACGCCGTAGTGGCAGACACCGACGGTGTCGCCGCCGCCGATGATGACGACGCTATACCGGATGATAATCCGACGTCCGTGGTGCGAGTACCTTTACTCCCAGCTGCGGCGGTTTCAACTACATTTGTGAGTTCCCTTATCATTTCGTCACCCATTTCCCAGAATGTAAGCCTCGAGTAGGTGTTTCTGAGTAGTAAGACATAGCTTTGAACTGCTAGATCTTGGTGGGAGAATTCGGAGGAAGCGGAGACCGTGGCGAGGTATTTGAATAGCGTCGGGAGAGTTTGTTCGGTGGGTTTGTCGACTTTGGATTTGTACAGGGAGGTGGAGATGAGAGTTGTGAGGAGGTTGGAGGTGATGATTGGGATCGGGTCGTCGCCGTGGTCGAGGAGGGTAATGAGGTGGGAGTATGGATCCGGGTGGGAGACCAGGGTTGTGATGAAGGAAGGTACATCTACGATAGATATTATATATCAAAAACCTCGTCAGAAATATTAATCTCAAATCTTATCGAAAGATAGATATAAAGTCGGTGGAGGAGGATATGTAAGTACCCTCACAGAGCTTCACCGCTAAAGCTAACAAGTACTGCACTAATTCGACGCGCTTCGCACTCCTTTCCAGCAATCCCTTTTCGCTACCGTTCGGATCTCCAACGATTAATTTGGCATATCCTATCAAATCGCCTTCGACGGCAGGTACCCGTTTCTCTTTAGGGACTTTGTCGACCGCCTTGATGAGCTTGAGCTCGGATTCGTTGATGACGTTGGTCCGCTGGTATTGGTCCCATAGAATTGGACGAGCGCGGATGCTCTTTGTGAGCGAGAAGACGATAGCGGGAAGCGGCAGCGACGACATCTCGAGAGGGTGTCAGATGTCTTTGGCGGTGCTGGTATTGATAGGAAGGAAAGTCGAGAGTCGAGAGGATGTCGATTTCGAAGGGGAGTTTGGAGAGAGAGGGCCTCCGATGATGTCGTTGGCGGGGGGAGATTCGAGGACTCGGCTCCGGGAAGCCAAATACACCAACCCCGGTGCGTCACAGGGCGTTCCCGAGCACCTCCCCGTGACGGGTTTCTCAGACCCTGGGGACAACACTATTCTCACTATCATTATTCGAAGCTCGAAGTTGAGCTAGCTAGCGCTAGCTATTCTCTACAAATACTAAAGTAGATATGTGAATGGCAAGATATACCAGACCAGGCGAGATAGAGGTACCATAATGTTACGTATATGATTATATCAGACAAATCATATTATACAAAGAACACCTTGCAAGGAATACGACAATACGAAACCCAGAATATATACAATATGCCTTCGAGGATCGAATCCTAATATTATTATGTAGCTAATGTACAGCCACGACTAGTACTCGAGAAACCAAGCTTTTAAAAATTCCCAGCAAACCAGATACTAAAAACCTTCGTTACCAAGTTTATCTTTATCGATTCGTGCCTGACCGCACTTCGGAAACCAACAGCTGTGTCTAAGATTAGATATCCTTGATCATTATTAAGCATATATAATATATTAAATATTCGACCGGGGATCGTCGCAGCAGCCAAACCCTCCGGCCAAACTCTCCGCATCCACGCCCGAACGACGGGATATCGCTAAAAACTGGCCATACAAAAATCAAGCCGGTCAGCAAGGCTTGGGCGCCCGACTTGGGGCTGGATAGGACGCACACCTGATAAGAGGCTCAAAATATACCGACTTGGCGGGACTCATACCTGCATTTGGATCTACCCACCACCCAGCCCCAAATTCGTAAGCTTGCACTTGCAACTCGTTCTTTATATATGCCTAAGTATTAATATTGAGTTTTTGAGAAACCTATGATATAGCATGGAATAAAGATTGTCAGGCGTGGTAGTACAGGGTCCGCATATGCAATGTCGATTCCAACTTGGCGGGTAAGGCTTTCCTTCAGTCTTTATGATATTCGTATTGAATATATTGAACACGAAATATTGTAAGTAATAATATATATATACATCATATACTTTATATTGCTATCGAAGCTTTACTATGCGAAAATAATCGTGTATAAAATCTCAACGTTTCGCCATCGTGTCTCAATAAGGTTATCAGTTTCGATATCGTTCCACAGGTCAAGCAAATAGATAAAAAGCCTCAAGATCACAATACAAAGGATATCTACTACAAAAATACAATTTTATATCTTTCTTATCTACTATTATTTACTCACTCCACTTACAAATCAAAATGAACTCTCAATCAAGCTATAACCACGCAGGCGAAAACGCCTCCTACTACGGAAACTCATACCAAAACCAGCCTACCCTCTCCTACCCTGCCCTCGCCTTCACAAAAGATACTACAACTAGCACGCCAACATATCAATCTCCACCACAATTACAAGCAACCACATCTCAAAACTCTGATAACACTAAGGTTCAAAAGACGAGAGGAGGGGACGCGGATAGTGGTTGCTGTTGTTGCTGTGGCTGTTGTACGGGTTGTTTAGAATGCTGTTCTTGCGGTTGCGACTTTCTCTCTTGTTGTTTGGATTGGATTAATTGTCTTGCTTCTTGTTGATTAAGAGAGGTATTGGAGTATTTGGGATATTCTCCTATATATAGGGGCAAGTTTGGGGGTTATGTGTATTATGTTTCAGCTACATCGAATGGAGTTATGGCGTACGTTTTAACATTTCATATGGTCATTTAGTTAATAACATTGATATATTTCCCGTATATATATATATAGGATCCAACCGTTAGTAACAGTGAGGATTTGACTACTGGTTTTCAATTTTTCGATGAGTTGAAAGACTAATCTAACCACTTTATAATTAATGTAATCCAATTTATAATCCAACTAGGCGAATATACGCATTTCCTTATATAAAAGCACTGGAGAGATTGGTTTTTTAATGATCACTTAAGGTCTTGTCTTGCGTACGTAACGGAATTTGAATTTAAGATGCGGGGTTTTTTTTCGATATGATGAAGATTCCCCGTCAGATACTTTGATTATTGCTATGTTGATAAAATATAAATATACACAAAGAAAAAGCAAGCCCCTGCTTTTGCCGATATTAAACATTTATATATACTGAAGTATGTGCGCTAAAAATACAACAGACCTCAAACCTCAAACCCCATCCTCATTGTATATATTTCCCACAAACCCCAAAGGGATAGATCCTGCTACCCATACCTTACATTACCTTCCATCCCATTTACTCCCCCGCTAAACTAAACAAATAACTCGCCAAATCACCACTCTTCATACAATGCGCGTGCGCAACAATCCCCAACCCGTCATCATCCAACGCCGCGACATCAGCACCACACTCAACCAACACCTCAATCGCCGCCAAATCCATCGAATGGTCCAAATACCGCTCCATATCCAACGCCGCCTTCCTCGTCGCCAGTAAAAGCGGCGTATACCCCTTCCCCGCCTTATCCTCCACCCCACCACCGCCCCGTTCCACCAGTAACTTGATCGTCTCCGGGTCTCCACTGTACCCTGCTGCGAAATGTAAGGCGGTCCATTGCATCTCCCCCCCGCCTATGGTTACCCCTCCGCCGCCGCCGCCGATAGACCCGATCGAGCTACGCGATAACGATCTCGCGAGACCGCTAAACTTGCCGCCCCGTTTACGCTCCCCGTTGGCTTGGGTGTACCCGAATATCCCACCGGCCTTTGCCGCAATATCGGCTTTACGTTCCAGCAGAAGGGTGACAATGCTAGCCACGCCTAAGAGTGAGAAGAAGTGTAATGCTGAGAAACCGTGGCCGGTGGACGAAAGACTGGATAGTCCTTCTAGTATGTTTCGTTCGAGGCAGCGCCAGGAGATATCGTCCATGTATCTACTCACGAGCTTGTATTTACCGCTTTCCGAGAAGGTTTTGTAGTAGCTTATTGCGATTTTTGCGGCTTTGTCTTTCCAGCCCAGCATTTGGTATTGTCCTACTTTACGGAACACCTCGAGGAATTCTTTCAGCTGTGGGTTGTTATCGCCGCTACTACTATTGTTGTTAACATTGTTGTTGTTGCTGCTGGGGTCTGGGATGGGGGGGATTTGTGGGGGGGATGTGGTTTTGGTAAGTGGGTCGAAGGAGTCTAATTCGAATGTGTTCACGGGAGGCGGGATGTAGGAGTCGACGAGGGTCTCTTCTTGTGTGGTGGTGGTGGTGGTGGTTGTTGTTGGTTTACGAGACAAGCTGTTCATGCGGAAAGGGTTGAGGTCCGAGTACTGCGTCATCGGGGAGCTGACGACTCTTGATGCGAAACTGGTGGAGCGGGAGATAGAGGTGGATGGTTGGGAGCTGCTAGCTGAGCGTGATAGCATGCCCGGGGTTACCAGCGGTCCTAACGGTTCTTCTTCTTCTTCTTCTTCAGAATCGTCGGCGGCGCCGGTGGGCGTAGCGGGGACGACGACGACGACTTCCTTTTCGTCGACGTTTTGCGAGGGTACCGCGGTATGGAATCCCGTGTAGCGGTGCTTGCGATTTTGGGGGATGAATGCAAGGTATGCTTCTGCGTCTTCCGGTTCGTCTTGCTCGTGGCAGATGTCTGCGAGTAAACCGATGGATTCGTAGAACCGTGGATCTTTCTTGCCGTGCAGTTTTCTTCTTCTTGAGGCTGCGTTTTTAGCATGTTCTTTTGCTTTCGATGCGAGGCCCTTGCCGAGATAGACGACCGCTAGCTCGTGAAGGATACCGGCTTCCATTGTTTTGAGGGCTCGATACGGGTTGGTTGGAGTGACGGATTGTAAGGTGAGTAGGAGTGCCAGAGCGTCGTCCCACCGACGTTGTTTGCAAAGCGTCTGTGCGAGGTAAAACTTGACTTGCAGGATATTTGAATCCGTTGGATTTTTACTATTAGAGTCGCCGTGGGCTTGAACGGCTTTTGTGAAGAAGCGTTCGGCACGATCATAGTCCTTTTGTTCGAAATATTGAAGTCCGGCGGTATACAGATGATTTTTGAAATCGCTATCGATATCCGAACATTCTGATAATACTTCGTCTTCTTCTATTCCTCCTTCGTCGCCGTCGGGCTCCGTAGCATTCTCCTCGTTGTGGGCTGCGAGTTCAGGTTTGAACCGATCGATAACAGGGGAGGTAGCCCGCAGGCCTACGATGCTCCTCCTCGTATCGACGGACGCAGCCTTGTTGCTCATTTCTGATGAAACCTCACTGATCACGTCTGCGGTGGGTGCATTGATCCAATCCTGCACCCGACGTCTCTGCGCTGCTGAGAAGAATTCAGAAGCGATAGCAGATTCTCGAACCGATTGCTTTTCAGCAAGCGTGGATGCGTCCGAGATCAAGAGTTCCGCTGCACCAAGGCAGGTCTTGAGATCGTCGACGACGGTTCGAGAGGAGGAAACGAGGGCCAGAGCTGCTTTATCACCGGCTTGAGGTTCTGGGAGGTCGTTGCGGGTTCGGTCCAGCAGACGGTATATATTCCTCACATCGTCGCTCAAGTCGTCCAGTCGTACCGAAGTATCCGCGTTCATATCATCTGAAGCGAGCGACAGACACCTGATATGATATGATATCAAATGTCAGCCTTACAGGGCTCACCCAGTAATATTAATTTTTCCCACAGAAGCAGTGGTAAATTTAAAAAGAGCAGAAAAAACTTACACACTGATCATTTGTAAAGAAATCTGCAAATTGGCGGTATGCGACTGCACTTCCTGTCGGTAAAGTGTGAGGACCCCTTCCTCAGAGGTCAACTTTAGATGCTTCCCAAAACTGCGAAATATCCTCGTGCGCCGACTGGTTTGCACCCCGTCCAAAACGTCACTCATCTTCCTCAGCGTTCCCTCGCAGTGTTCGAGAGTGACGACCACACCCTTCCAATACTGTCCCATATGTCCCGTCCCATGACTGGCCTCTTCCAAGATTCGGTGCCGGCTAGGGTCGCTAAACGCCGAGCCGATGGATTGCAAGACACCAGAAAGAGCCGCAATCTCACCGCGAAAAGAGCTGATAGTGTTGTCGACGTTCTCCAAGGCTTCGGCTAGGGTGCTTACCGTCTGGCCGATTTGGATGACGAGGGAGAGCAGACCGGCTACTGAAGCCGAGAGGGAAAGAGGATCCATAGAAAATGCTGTTTTACTAGAGCATTGGAACAAAAAAAAAAAAAAAAAGAATACCTTGAAGCTGCGTTTCTGGCTATCTACCTATCTATCGCAAGCCAGTCATCCGCATTTATCTCAGTTTCAAAAAAAGTTGCAATGGAAGGCGAAACGGACGAGAGTGAAGGGCAGGATCTAGTTTTAAAAGGCGGCGTGATTAGGATAGGCGAAACTAGCTAAAACACAGCCCCGGCCCGTCATGAGCAGCCGCAATCAATATTATGGGTACACTCAGCCTCTTCTCACGCGGGGAAAAGAGCAGAGCTTGAGTAAGTATACTAGTAAGTAATTTGCGTTTTTGTGCCTGATGGTGAGTTCCTCGCTCCAGTTCGCCAGAAGGGGTGCCTTGATCGATCGGTAGACTGTGTGACTTGGTAAAATGTGTATTAGGTTGTTTCCGAGCTGGGGATAGTGCGATGCATGGTCATGTAGGACTCAATAATATCAGAAAATAACACTGAACAGTATTCCAATATCACATTTATAATTTATAGAGGAAATCTGCTATAAGGACCGAAGAAAATACGTACCTTTTAAGTATCTGCAATCCTGTTCACTAGCAAGATCTGACTATTGTGAGAACAGCACGCAACTTCTCAAAAGCCAGGCTTTCAAAAGCAAACCGTATTCCCATGCATGGCTCATATTATGGATACATGCACAATTAAGCTTTTTTCCCCAAGTAAACCGGTAGTTGGCCAAACGAATGATATCTCTCCCCGTCCCGTATGTATGGATGTATGTATGTATCAGAACGGAAGGCCTCAAATTTCCCCCAGCCTACTTATGTACGTGCAGGGCACTAGTCTGGCAGCTAACTAAGTACTTAGCTGCTATTTATGCAAACATGAATTTGCCTGAATTATACCCTACTGTTTCGGGAAAAAAAAAAAAAAAAATGCATTAATGATGGCCTCGAGTCCAGCACGCTTGGATGAAGAAAGATTACTTTGGAAAGCATGGTATCAGCACTTCTTGCTAGAGTGTCTATCGTAGGTCAGGCGACGAGCTCCTCATAAGCTACCTAGAACCGATACATGTATCCAATCCAGTTCCTGTTCGACGGTATAAAGTAACAACATTAGGATTTAATCATGCGATTAGTTGATCAAAATATTGCATTATCGATATTAAAGCCCTGGCAATTTATCCACTACTTCGAGCTCATATGTGTAGAGCCATATCAATCGAAACTATTCCATTCCAAAAACTCATGGAATCTTTCATTTAATATGCATATATATAGTTAAGTATATATGCCCCACCCAGAATCCTCCAATAAAGTTGAAATCGCATGAGCAGTAATAAAAGCAAAATTTACCTTATACACCAAAAAAAACTCAATATAAGAAACAATCAATCATATATAACATGCTGATAAAACAAAAGTCAAAACAATGCGAACAAGACCTCGCTGGCTGTCGTATATGTATGTATGTATGTATGTATGTATAAAATATATGTACCAGTTAATAAGAAAAACATAATAATTTCTTTATATAAATCGTCAAGATCAATGGAGTTCGAGGGTAGATAATGTAATGGATATCATAAAATCTCGGAAATGCATTTCCATACATATATCCCAATATCATCATGCCCCCCATAAATAATAACAAAAAAAAAAAAAGGTAATTTGCAACCGTAATCGCAAAAAAATATTTTCCCCATAAAGCATCAAATATCAAGTTCCACCGCTAAAAAAAACGCTGCAACAGCTACTCAAATCCCCCCTTCTCGAAAAATGCTCTTTTCATGTCACGACCCGTCTTCAATCACAAACTCATCCTCCTCATCCCGTCCGCCCTCCCCGCCACTCCCCAAGTACCGACTATACTCCGCTATAGCCGAGCTCCTTAATTGTCAGAACGGCCACCCACTATCACTCCCACCTTTATCATCCATCCCCCTCGACACGAACCCACCATACATCATCCCCCTATCGTACCCACCCCCACCGCTATTATACGACCCTTCAAAGTACGCGGGTATATCCAAAAGACTATTCCCATATCGTCTATTCTCATCCTCATCGATCGCAACCTTCCGGACAAGATCCTTAATAAAGTCCCCTCCGTCCGCGATCAACTCGTCAAAACCACCATAATCCCCTTCTTCATCCGCCGGCGGGGCACCATTTGTACTACCCAACCCTAACCCTCTCCTAGCCCGCAATCCGTTCAAATTCAACGCGGCATAATTACTAACCAAGCTTCGTAACCCTTCCTCCTTTGATTCCTTCGCGCGAGGGTCCTGTTTGGGCTCGTACGTGTTGTTATACGTGTACCGTATCAACTCGACGATATCCCCACGACGAGAGGGGATGAGTTCGAAACTGTACTTCAATTGGTTGCTAAGGTCGCTCAAGGCGAGGTGTTTGAGGTATTGAATGTTGTATTTTTCAGCGAGAACGTATAACCCCGCGAGGGTGATGAAGACGTTTGTGAAATCGTGCGTGGTGGATTTGAACTGTGGTGCGCCGCCGGGGCCACCGCTGGCGGGACTTCCCGGTCGTGGCGGGGAGAGTTCACCACCGCCACCGCCAAACCCTGCGAATCCACGGCTGGTCTTCTTCTTCGCCGTCGCTACCGCTGCTGCTGTTGCTGCTGCATTCGCGGCGGATTTCTTACGGTAGGATTCCGAGTCGCTGGCGTCACCGCCAATCCCGCCGACGAGACCGGCGAGGGATTTGCCCAGGTTGCCTGGGTATAGTTCGCGGGGACGCGGGACGGGGTATTTGCCCGTGTAGAGGTATTCTGAGAAACAGGCGAAACAGTCCTCCTCGACGTCTTCGAGGACCATTTCGTTGGTTGTGGCCTCGCGCATGTGGCCGTCGAGGATGCGTTTGAGGACATCGGAGTGGGCTGCGAGGAGGCATTTGTGGATACCGAAGCGGGTGCGCGAGGGGCCGATGAGAAAGTTGAAGACGTCGGAGTTTAGGATGCTGAGGAAGGGAGAGGTTCTGGGTTGTTAGTTTTATATATATCAATTATATTCAATCATATCAACCACATCTCGTATAACAAATATAAATATCATATAATGTGAAAAGTAAAATAAAAATAACAATTGAGGTTTAGAGAGGTCGGGTATATATATTATATTATATAAAAGAGAGGAAGATGAAACTTACGCTGCATAATTTGGCATACGGGAATGGTACGCCTTCAGCGACATTATTGTTTTTGGAATAAAAAAATCAACAGATGCTGAGGAAAGCACTCGAATCGAATTGAATCGTCCGCCGTGTTACTCTTTTCGATATTCTTTTTCTTTTTCTTTTGAGGTCCTTTCGAGATTACTCCCTTTTTTTTTTTGGTTTGAATATTTTTTTTCTTTCGGGTTTTTGGGAATTCACCGTAGCGCAGCGGGACTAAACTATTAAAAGAAAGAAAGAATGAACGAATGAATGAGGAAGAGAGAAGAGAAGAGAGAAGAAGTCTAGTTGGTCTGTCGCGTAAATGAAATTTGAGCTGTCCCAGCTGCGGCCGGTCATCCAAACAAAAACAAAATAAAAGTGTAAACACGCTATGAATGCAATCAAAAGACGGTATTATATACTACTACAAGTAAGTGAGTAGTATCGATGTATGGAAACGTATGTAAATAGCTTCAATCGCAGACAGACAGACAGACACACCCACAGCTTTCGACGGGGGAAGAAGGAAAAAGGCACTCGGCAACAACAACAAGCAGCAGCAAGCGCAAGGGGGGATGATGACCAAAAACAAAAGCTGAGAAGGAGGAGAAGAAGATGGCAATTGAAAAGGGAAAGGAGGGTAAAAAGGGAAGGGTTGAGAGAGGAAGGAAGGAAGGAAGGAAGGAAGGAAGGAAGGGAAGTCCAGACCCGTCCTTTCGCTCCCGCTGCTGCTGCTGCTGGCTGGCTGGCTGGCACTAAACCGATTGATTAACTGGACCGATTATTGATTATAATTATCATTATTATTGGCGGTGCAAGGTGGTGGTGGTGGGTGGGGGGGGGTGGGCTTGTTGTCGTTTTCCAACCTCCTCCCTTTCCCAACCAGCCAATCGCATATCTCCCTCTGCAAAATGCAAATGCAAATGCAAACGCAAAATGCAGACTTGCAAAAGCTAGCCCCGATTTTTGAATTCGAAATCCAGCAGCAGCAGCTCTGATCACGTCGATGATGGTACGGATGAGGGGTCCACGTAAGTTCGAATTGTACATATCATATCATATCTGTACATGTACCCCGTCATGAAGGACGCGGCAATTGCAATTGATCGAGCGGAGCGGGATAAAATAAACAAAAAAACTCCATATTTAATTTTCAAAAACGCTATACGTCGCCTTTTTACACCAGCTAAAAGCCCGCCAATGATCGAATAGGGTCCAATCGAAAGTCCCCAAAACCTGCCGAATAGGAATTGCAAGAAAATTTGATATCATATCGCTCAACCAGGCTGTCTCCACAAAATAAACAACCCGAAAACCGCACACAGGAGATGAATAGGATAGCTGAGCGATAAACAAACAAGTAAATTTATAACAGTCATAACATTGATGATGTCTAGTACATATCATACTATTCTCAATTTCTATATAGATAGTATTATAGTATGCAAAGTATTAAGTGACGCCGATAGGAGATATGCTATTTGAAGTATCGTGTAATAATTATGATAAAAGTTATATATATATATAAAAAGAAACTTGTTTCCAGTATACTAATTAGCACCCCATTCTCCTACGCCGACCCTATCCCTAACCAGCCCATTAAAAGTTCAAAAGAAGAAACAGCTCCCATTTAAAGAAAAAAGAAAAACCTCACGAATAAGAAAGATGTTGAAAATGACTATCAAAAAAGAATAAATGTGGTCATATACATTCCAACCCTCAAAGGACCACACTAGTATGATATAGCAAGAATCCTAGGAATCCAATCGATAACTCAGAGTGATAGTTCATTGGTTGATCGGATCAATTCCTCCCTCAATCTAGCCCATCTTCATATTTCCCGTCGCCTTGTTGGAGAACCTATCAATTCATTATCGGAGTAATCGATAATGAAAAAAATAAATAAAAATAAATAAAAGTATCGAGAATAACAAACCCCCCCCCCCCCCCCATCAAAAGGTACCCTATAAGCTTATCCTAATGAACTAATGAAATATAGAGAATACTCAAAAAGTATATACTTATATATATAAAAAAAGGAGAAAGATCCTCGAATGAATTCATGAAAGCCACAGTTCCTTCCACAATCGAGATTCATATCCTTACTTACTCACTCATGACAAAATACTAAAAAAATAAAATAAAAAGAAAATTTCGAAACCCGCAAGACGCACATATATAAAATAAGAAAACGGACATAAAAAAATCACATTAAACATCCAAAGAATATTAGTAAGAAATAAACAATAACAATATCACAGACATAAAAAACCATTATTATTGAAAAAATGAAAAAAACAATATCACAATTCCTCCAACGCCCAAATGGAAAATATGATACGAAATAAAAAAAATATGAAAAAAAAAGAGATGTATGTACACGCGCGCTTTGAATCGCTGCTGCGTAACTACTGCCAAGCATTTAGTAGATATAATCGTTGTTGACCGTTAAAAATTGAAAAGTCGTAGAATGAAGAGAAAAGAAAAAGAAAAGGTGAAAGATACGATGGGAAAAGAAAAAAAAAGGAATTATTAAAGGAAGGGAAAGATCGATCCAAGGGTATAAAACCATCACCACCAAGCATATAAACTAAACTAGCAACGAGAGTTGTTTTTTTTTCAAGGTAGTAAAAGTAAAGATTAAAAAAAAATTGAGGGACGACGATGAACGGATGGATGGGGATGTACACCTGATTTTTTTTCTCCGCCAGAGTTTGTATAATATAATGTGTGAGCGCTCGTGTGAGTGAGTGTGTGTATGGCGTGGACGTTGTGGTATATTATTCTGTTCGGAATAATACAAGGTCGTGGCTGAAAAAAATGATTGTATATGGCATATATAATGTTGCATGTATAGTAGGGTAGATCCTTCCCCGCTCAAGCAGGCCACGAGTGTGTTTCATAAAAAAAAGAATTAAACCCTTAGGTATGATTAGCCTCGGGAGGGGCAAGTATAAGAGATTATTATATCACTGATGGTTGTACCAATTCCCAACCATGTGCTGGTTAAACGACTGCGCGTCCGTGCCGATCGGTTGATACAACCCTCCTCCGGCAGACGGATTCCCAACAGCGGCGGCGGCAGCAGCAGCAGGATTATAACTCGCATACCAGCTGTGTCCATCCATTCCGTATCCACCGTTCGCAGCAGGCCCAGCACCGCCGTTAGCTTGTGCGCCGTTTCCACCTTGACTATGTTGGTTTTGATGGTGCTGCTGCTGCTGCTGCTGGTGAGGATTATTATGATGATGATGGTGCTCGACCTCCATCATTGAGAAATCCATGCCGCCGTTTCTCGTCGGACTGTTCATCAACCCTGGCATTGCTGCGCCCGCGCTGGTACTCAGCGATCCGTACACTTCAGCGTATATCGTATCTCTGAGGTCGCTGATTATGCTCTCCCGTAGGGCGTTGATCCACTGTGTTCTGATATTTGGGTCGTTGAGGTCGAGGGAGTCGAGAAGGGTAGGATGGGTGAGACCCACGAATTCGCCGGTGGGGTTGATAGTCGGTGAGAATGGTGCGAAGGGAGGCGTGGTGGGTTGGTTACCGCTGCTGCCACCGGCGCCGGGACTCGCGGGTGCAAAGTTGAAGTTTGGAGATCCACCCGCCGGCTGTGTGGCATTCGGTATGTTTGGCGATCCGCCGGCGGATTTGAAATTAGAGTTGATGACCGATTGTTGCTGCTGGCCTTGTTTCGATTTATCCCGCGACGGCGGCCGTTGGTTTGTGACTTTGACCGGCCCGCTCGAGGAATCCGAGCCTTTCTTCTGGGCTGTCGGCGACGCCTTTGTGTCCTTTAACGGCGCCGGAGGCGGGTTCGCGGTATCTTGATAGTGCCATTCTTGAAGCTTGTCGCGGATCTTCTTGACGTAGTCGGTGCTGTTGGCGGATTCCAGGAAGGTTTTGTGCTCGAATGAAACCGCTATTATCTTGAGATTGTCGGCGTTGAAGCCCTCATATTTCTGCGCTGCCTCTCGTCTATGTCCCGGAATATCACATATTAGATTCGGTAACTTTGTCTCAAGCGGGTTTATGCATGTGGTTATAATTCGGGTGGATGCCGGGTTTGTATGAGCCTTTTTTTTTTCTGCTCCCTTCGTATCAAACATCCCTTGTCCCGCACAAAATCACGGCTGAAGACAAAAAAAAAAAAAAAAAAAGATATTGGATATATCGTAGCAAAAATGGGGGGTGTGAAAGAAGAGGGGGATAACGTACAATAACTCCTGCGCTCGTTTCTGTATATCAACGGTGATGTCGCCTTTCGGGTACGGTCTTTCCATCTTTTTCGAATATCTCGAGTACCGTCTCTGCTGTATCCCTCCGCTTCCAGATATCGACCCCGTGGAGCCTTGGCTGCTCGCCCGCATCGTATTCGAATTTGTCGCCATACTACGGTGTTTTTGGCACTTTTGGCGAGTATTAAAAGGAAAAGAAAGAAAGGAAAAAAAATATGGGAAGACAAGGAGAGAAAAAGGAAGAGAAAAAAAAGGCTAGTCGGGTGAAACCTGTCGCCGTAAAAGCTAGCCTGTTCGTTCGTGCTTTTCGTATCTTCGTTGGTTTGTTCGTGTATGTATACGTGTATATGTCGTTCTCCCTGGGAGTCGGAGTAAAATTATGTCCAGCTAAAGTAGCGTAGTCGGTGTTCAAAAAGGTCGGAGGCTTTTTGTAATTTTAATTTCCCAGGTTGCAGAAAAGTAGACTAGAAGCGAGCGAACCTTCGTGGTCGGAGTGGATTCAATCCCTTTTTCCCAAGGTCGTCGTCGAACGAATGAAAGAAGACTGATATCGATATATCCAACAGAATTCGAATGAAAAAATATATATATAAAAAATAAGGCGTAGATGTTAAATGCTATAGCGATTGGTATACCGTATAGCTTCTTGAGCAACTCCGACCGCTTGCCTTCTCTTTTTAAGCTGCCTACTGGCCTATTGGGCTGAATGATGACGTGCAGAACCGAATGGATGAGAGTCAAGGCAAAAAGAAAAAGCTGTGCGACCCTGAACTTCAGACCTTTCTTCTACTCGGATGTCTCTCTGGATCCGTGTATCCGTTCCGGTAAGGATGCTTTGATGAGTAAAACGAGGATATGATAGGGAGAGAGAGAGTAGAGGAATCGAAACAATAAGGAAATGTTCGAGATGCTACTGGTCCCCCCCGGAGTTGGATCCGTACGAAAAGAGTCAAAGAAAAAGGATCAGAAGAAAAGGGCGAAAAGGAAAAGAAAATGCTTGTTCCGGTTGGATGGGGAAAAGTGGTTCTGGCGTGCGGGCTATAATAATTTAATGTGCGCAAGAGAAATTTAGAAACAATGAGAGCTGGGGGAAGCAGGAGGAGGAGGAGGCTTTGCAGCTTGAGACTTGACTGGCCAACACCGGGAGCTGAGCTTTCTTGTCAGGCAAAATAAACCTGATAGTTGAATGGCTAATACGAAGTACGGGGTGGGAAGTCACGCAGCTTGCGGCGGGCGAAGGGCAGGTTAGGTTTCAGTTTCACCTGCGTTCGAGGGGAAGGGGACCTTCGAGGGAGGAAGAGGAGGGGGGGGAGAAAGGGTGCAGTACAAGCGACGGCGTCAAGGGACGGAGACAAAAGCTTCTTTGAAAACAAAGTGTAGTCGAAGTTGCGCAAGAAAGTATACTACCTCCTGAACGAACCAAGAATAAAGATGATGATGATGATGATGAGTAAATAAGAGACAGACTAGGCGGCGAACGATAAATATAACAATATGTTATTAATTATATATAACACCGGTGTCTCGGGAGGTTCAACCGCCGTCAAGAAGGAAGAGAAGTTCGACGACGACGACGACGATGAAAGAAAAGTAGTAGGTTGTTGTTATCTCTTTTTTTTTTTTTTTTTGATATAACTCTATCTTTTGAAAATTTCTCTCAATTTCTCTTCACCTTTTCCCTTGCTTTTTTGGCGGTGGCTAAGGTGCTATGTAGGATGGTGTCCTTTGTCCACAGTCGTCTACCAAGGGAGAAAAAAAAAAGAAAAGTTGTCTCGTTTTCTCGCAGTTTTGCCTGCCCCGAGCTTGATGGATGGATGTATCTCTCTTCGGTTGTTCGCTAGAATTGCCTTTTTGCGGAGTCTGCACTGATACCAAGCTGATTTTTCCAACTAAAAAAGAAAAAGGGTTTCGCTGCTATACTAGTCGATAGATGAATTGAATCAAATCTTTCCCCGGGCGTATATATTTGAATATATTCTGATGATGGTGATGAAATATATTCGACAGAAGAAAGTGGAAGGTAGACAGAATTTTTTTGAACAATCAAGGAATCCAAATTGCCAGTGTTATCGATGGATGGGCTGACCGACTACTGTATATGAAAATACCCGCGTATCTGTACCGTGCCGAAATATATCTCAAAGCTTTTTGGGGGCAATAAATGATGTCTTGTAAAATGTGGGGCGAACTATCGCCGGTTTCGCCGAATCAGGTGTCGAGGGATCAAAGCAGTATATATAACTCAAGGCAAAGGGCGGCAGAAAACGAAAAATATATAAAATACCGGTATATACCAGTAAATTCGAATTCTTGGTTGGAGGAATTAAGAGGAGGGTATATGTTAGAAAGAAAACCGTGCGAATACGTCGATCGAGTTAATATTAATTGTCCCTCGGATATCCTTCTGCTTTCTCACTTAAGTGCACTTGCTGGGATATTAATATTTGATTCTGTCGTCGGGTGTCGGAAATAATAGGAATTTCTTCACAATATAACAAAAAGAAGATGAAAGAGAAGAGGAATAAAAAGATTAAAAAAGAAAAAAAAGTAACAAACAGATAATTATTTCGACTATCTTGAGTGTGCGGCTAGCTTTAAGCTAAAAGAGAAGCCAAAAGGGGGGCGATACCAACATATGAAATTCGGAATCACGGGCGTTGAATTTAACGGGTTAGCTGGAGTTGGTTACCGCCTGGCCTGTGTGAAGCACGAAAATAAATCAAGACTCTATTTGATAAAGACTCTATCAAAATTTGTGAGAGTTAGCCCGTATGTTTTTCAGATCGAGAAGGACAGAAATAAAAAAATAAGGTAGTTATCGATGAGACTCAAAAAGGGAGGAGGTGATACTACTGGTAGCTAGCTAGCTCATCCAGAGGGAGGAGTAGATCACTAATAGTAACAGACGGCTTGCTCGCCCCTCTCGTCTTTTTTTCCCATCCGCCGGTTGGCTGGTATTCCCAAACTTCAATACGCTGGCTGGGCTGGGTTAATGGACCTTGTCGAGACAGTGTCACTCGCTCGTACTCGCCATATAACCCCAGGTCGGTGTAAATACTTACTTGAATACTTGTACTTTGGCTGTATGCGTTGCGCGAGTGGGCTATAATATCAAATCGAAGGCTTATAAAATAAAAAAGAGTGGAGCAGCTGAAACTAGTTCAGGGCGGACCGACCTAAGACGTGTGTGTGTGTGTGTGTGTGTGTGTCTGCCACGATATCTCTTGATATCTTCTTGTCTCTCGCCCGTTTTCCTCTCCGCAAAAGCCGATTCCTCGCGAGAAGGTAGGGAAAACAAGCAGACGCTGCCGCTGGGCTGCAAAATGCAGGCAAATGTACCGTGTCCCGGCAAGGGGGTGTGGATTTCCCTCCAAAAGCAAGCAAGTCGGGGTTGGTGTATGTATGTACTCGACTAATAATATGGGGGATAATTACGAAAAAGGCATCAAACCAAGAGGGATATATCTTTTCTTTTCTTTCCAAGACAGAAAAAAACATGAAATATCATACGTCGTAGACCGCCATCCAGATGTCGACATGGGTCAGAAGGCATGTAGGTTAAGGTTGGGAGTCGAACGCCCGCTTCGTCAATTGTCCAATCCCATCTCTCCCTCCGGCTTTTTTCTCTATCCCTCTCTGGGACAAAGCTTGTGGGGCCACAGCAGAAGAAGTCTCCAAGACATCTCGCTCCCAAACATATGTTCCCTTTCATGCATAAAAAAAGACATTCCCCAGAGTAAAAGGGCGCAATCATGCAAAAGGTACCGATCCAGGGTGGACCGAAGGAGCGAGAGAGCTAGAACCTATCAAAAAGCATGCGGAGTGAATGGAAAAATCGAGTCCGTGGAGACAAGCTTAAGCCCCCGTTCCCTTCGATGAGACAAAAAGTCAAAAGGAAAACCCCACAAAAAAAAAAAAAAAA
>LDDX01000129.1:0-30716 GCA_012184315.1 Arthrobotrys entomopaga | reverse complement strand
TATAAATTAAAACTTTTTTTTTTAATTATTTAATTTTAAAAAGTTATAAAATTTATTAATCTTATAAAGTTCAAGTTTTCTAAAAATAAAAATTTTATAGTTTTTTTAGTCCTCTCAGGACCAGGAGGATAACAAAATTTTTTGCTGATATTAGGAAAGGCATAATACTAGAATATGGTAGAATTTATACTTTTCCTAAAATAATTTATTAAAAATAATTTAAAACTTTGTATCATTACTTCTCTAACCTAAATCTCTAAAAACATAGGATGTCCCCAAAATTACAGCTTGACGTGAGAGCTCGAAAGAGTGTCTTTGCCCCTTTCTCTACTGCCAGATATGTATACCCGATGTCCATCATCTTTGATTAAGGACACCCCTCCTCGTTGAAGAGAATTTAAAAGTTCTCCGGACTTAGAATTAGAATCAGACTTAGATTTAGACTTCTCCCTCCTTTTTCTCTGACCCATTTCTTTAGTTCGTTTACTGTATGATATCTCATGAGAAGAAATCGGGATACCTGACACTTTCGTGCTTCCATATGACTGATAGCTTGTTGAAGATGGATCGTAGATCTCTTGAGGCGCAAGTGTCGATAATCCGGATGTCAGAGAATGCCCTGTTCCCAAAGTGATCTCCTCGAAGTGGACAACGCGAGTATCTGGAATACTGGAAATTGTTGCGTTTGGGTTTTTTGGCACGAAGTGCTTCGAGCTCAACATGTCTAATTGGTGATCGATATTTACGAAAAGCTCCCGTATTTCTGTTTTGAGGACCTTTGATTTTGAATTGGGGTTATTGATCTGCTCTACAGAATCCTTCCCCTCAACTCCCATATACGTCTCAACTAGACTATTCCTAGGCTTCGAATCATCTAGCTCTGGTACCAGTGTCAAGGTTCTCGTGTGGCGGGATGCGAGGCTTCTGCGTTGAATTTCGTCGAAGTTGTTCCTTAAAATCCTCGCTTTAACCATATCTTCAAGGGAGGCTGTTGTGGTCTGGGTGATTACAGGTACGGGTTGGCCAATCCTTTCAAATTCCAGATCTTCCTGTAAAAGAGAATCGAACGGACGATGCTGCGAATCCACTTCACCCGAAAGGACCCACTCCCGTTGTTCAATATTTTGCTTTTCTAGGGTTCGAATCTGATCATCCAATTGCGCTTGCCCTTGTTTATAAGATGAGCTTTGAGTTGCATAGATGAATGAGATTCCGTCAGATTCGGAGTCTACCTCCCTTTCGAAATTGCTTTCGTTTGATCCTCGAAATAAATCATTTCGAAGACTCTCCATGATATCAACCAGGTCACTGGCGGCGCCAGTATCATCTGATTTACGCGTCAAGTTCTGAGACTCCGGTCTGATAGCTTCCGAGTTGGCTTGTGGGAGTTCTGCTAGATCATTGGGCGATAAGAAAAAATCGGAGTACATAGGATCAATGCGTATGCCTGTGATATCGGAATCGCTAGAATTTGAGTAGTCCAATTGTTCCCCTGGGTCCGCATGCCAGTTAATCGAGAGATCGAATCCAGTTGGGGTATCACCCATCTCATCTGCCTGTTCAAAAGATTTCGTGGCTAGATTGAACTTGTCCAATTGGAAAAAACCATCATCTAATTCCTTTGTTGAATATTTATTCTCATGGAAACCAGCATGATCGGAATGTTCCGGTTTCAATAAAGGTATTCCATCTCGATGAAATTGTTTCTCGTTATCCTCAATGTCGATACTATGGTTCGAACCCCTCGCTTTTGGACGTCTAGGACTTAGACTCTCCGTCTCCGGCTCTGTTGTAATTGTTTTCATATCGTCGTGACAAGGAATAGCATGAGGAACCTGGCTGGATTTCTCGTTACTAACTTGAGTCCTTTTTTTTGGTGGGCCTTCAGTACTTTCGAAATTGAAGTGAACTCGTGTATCGGATGCGAAAGTGGCAATTGATACTGCTTCGAGAAAATGCTTTGTTTGTTCCCATATTTGATCGATATCGAATCCTATGATATGTAGCGTGTCAGGCGTAATATGTTCTTCTGTAAGGGCGTCGAAGCAACGCTGGACCTGCGAGACTGAACCAACATAGATATCTTGATTCGAGCGGAGAATTTCAAGCGGCTTGGAATCGAGGGTTTTGGATAGACTAATTGCCATGTTGTTCCGACCCGTACTTATTATTTTGCGTCTGATCGATCTTTCTTAAAAATATGCTAAATTTCGTTTCCACCAAGATCAATTCGCAAGGAAAATTTCAGAGCCTTGGCGTTTGCACCGCTGGTTTAATGTCTAAGCCACACTGGTTGACGCCACTTCTATACAAAAGCCAAAGACAAACCGTGCCCCAGCATATCTTCACAAACCCAGCCTGTATAAGGCTGTAAATACACAAATATTTTAGCCTTAGCAGACGCAGCCCAAGATTCTTCTGCGGCATTTGCGGCTCAATAATTTGATTTTACGATTTGAATGAAGTATTCAGTCTCGTAACCAGACTGTTTGTGTTGCCGAACACCAAAGTTTTGGATGGGCAAGCCGACATGAAGCTCAGCGAGACCAATATGAAGTATTTAGGGATGGAAAATTTATAGTCTAGTTGTGTTGTGCTCAAGAAGTCTGGGAGGTGTGACTGTCTTGCCCAATTTGGCAAAAGCCTCCCAATATTTACTAATGACCTGTGATGAACAAACAACTTGAAATTATTTGTTGCGCAACCACCTACCATCGAACTTGTAACCACGAACAAGAAGAGTTTCTTTCCTTCATCCGACTTTATATCAAAAGCTTTCTGTACCGCGAAAATGGGAAAGTGAGTATGCCATAACGACTTTTGCTTCAAGCCAACGTTTTCATCGATTGAAACTGACTTACTGAACCCAAACTCTAGAGGAAAACCAAGAGGTCTTAACTCCGCTCGCAAGCTACGGAATCATCGTCGAGACAAGTACGATTTCTGTCCCGCAGTACACTACATTGACTCGAAACCACAGACTGGAAGAATCTGACTTTTCTTTACTTGTGTCAATAGTCGATGGGCCGATCTAGGTTTTAAGAAGCGACTTTTGGGGACAGCGTTTAAGTCTTCACCTTTCGGAGGCTCATCTCACGCCAAAGGAATTGTTCTTGAAAAAGTCGGCGTTGAAGCGAAGCAACCAAACTCCGCTATTCGCAAATGTGTCAGGGTTCAACTTATCAAGAACGGAAAGAAAGTAACTGCGTTCGGTATGTTTTCGCCTAGCCCATAAGTTGTCAAAATATGCGAATTCGCAACGGTAAGCTATTCTGGCAGAAGCATTCTAACAAATTATAGTTCCAAATGACGGTTGCCTGAACTTTGTCGATGAAAATGATGAGGTTTTGCTGGCAGGATTTGGTAGAAAAGGCAAGGCTAAGGGTGATATCCCTGGTGTCCGTTTCAAAGTCGTAAAAGTTTCAGGCGTTGGTTTGTGTAAGTCCCTCCAAATATTGCCAATATCTTTGTTCTCAAACTAACATAGTATTAGCGGCTCTCTGGAAGGAGAAGAAGGAAAAGCCCAGAAGCTGAACTCGCTTTCTTCTTTTCTCCTTTTCTTCTCGTGCTTCTATCCTTTCCACCATTCTTCTACATACATTCCAGGCGTTTTAGTGTTATATTATATATTTGTATTATGGAAAAGATGATCACTCTGTTGTCTCCAGAAGCCATGGGATTCCTAATGTCCTCTTTGCCTACTTGATTTTGCCTTCGAATGAACCTCGGCTTTACTATGAAAGTTTTGCTATTCTAATAACGAAGTACCCCGATTTCAAATAAAAAAATTTCCCCTGCAGGTTGCTTCCATTATGCTGGTTCAGTTGGCATGCAGCTTAGCCCTGCAGTTCAAAAGTACCATTTTCTCTACTAGACCAGTATCTTAGACTTGGATAGATCAGTATCTTTGTATTTGAATGCATGGGGATACTACTGTCTTATATTGAAAATTTCCAAGGGTATCTTTCCACCGATAACTCCGGAAACCAAATTTGTTTAACAGTTCAAATGTGAGGCGCATAAGTGATCGCAGGCTTAAATGGAAGTACAAAGTTACATCCATCATATATACGCCACCTTAAGAGTATACCATATTATGTCGCGTGGTTTTCTTTGACTAGAGCCCTGATACGTTTATCATAGGCAGTCCGATCCTTTTTAAACAAGTTGTAAGCTTCTGCCTGTGCTGGGGAGTCAGGATTCGGATCATCTAAGAGGTCCTGAATGCCCAGCAATATTTGCTTGATAGTGATGGCTGGCTTCCAATCCTGGTCCTCGTTCAGAATAGACAAGCATACGGTTCCGGAAGGATAAACGTTGGGGTGAAACAAGGGCGGGACGAATTTGCCTATAATGAGCTTCAGATTAAGTTTTATGCCAGAGTAAGTTATATTTTTGACGGCGAGAGCGCTTACACTTTGGAGGTTTCGTAGGATACTCTGATATCATATCATAAGTATATGTAGCCACGATAACAACAGAGATGTAGAAAGACTCAGGGATCGTACCTTCTGGGAAAGCCATTTCAAGTTTGAATAACCCACCTTCCCACAATGTCTTTTCCTTCCCTGGAATACCGCAGCTCCACTGTCGAAGATCCAACCCCTCTGCACCTCTCGCCGGTTTTGCATAAAATCCAAAGGGGTGGTCTTTTCGCCATTGCTTCCTACCAAACCCTGATCGTTAGCATCAAAGGATGGTGCTCAAATAAAGGAGGATGCAAACCTTTCTTCTTGAAGTCGATTGAGACAGAGTGCTGACATGATGAAATATGCTGGCCTAGTTACGAGGCCGAATATGCAAACGGTTGGTTGTAATTAGGCCGAGACGCGTGTTGGACTTATATGGGATGGAAATATCATCGTTTGTGAGTTGACTGCTTCTCTAGACTAAGTTGACTGTTCGCTCTTGTGGTCTGAATAGCACGTGATTGGTCGCGGTTATAAGTGTTGGTGCCCCAGTTTTTGCTTTTTCTGGTTACAACGGAAAACTTTCGCTGGGGCTTTTCGCACAGATCTTTATGTTCCCCTCTATCTTCTTCTTGTTTTTAAAACTTCGAATTCATTAAGCCTTATCATTACCAAACTTGTTTACTCTCTAGACAATCAATCTCATCTATAGATGTTGGTTTGGTATTAAAAACACATCCCCAACAGTGCACTGCCTCTGATACAAAATAGGTGCTTACCCCAGCCTGCAGCTCACCAGACAAATGATTTGAAGAGCTCGGATATACTTATTTAAACGATCTGGATGTCGCCGAGCTGAGGTTGTAAAAAAAAAAAAAAAAAAAAAAAAAAAAAAAAAAAAGCGGCAGAGAGAAAAAAAAGGAGAAAGGGAACTCGCGCGTTTAATCCAAGCGTTCTCGACATCCGTGACTTAACAAATGTCGTCAAGCCATGAAAGTTCTGTCGAAGGGAACCCTTCATTAAAACTTGACTCTCAAACTAGCAACCAAGATACACCACAGGATCCAAAGGGAACGCATCATAGCACTGGTGACACCAATGAAAGCGATAAACCCGGCTTAAAGGATGACTTCGAAGGACAAATGGAGGGGCATTTGCATGATGATGAAGTAGAAGATACGGAAGAGGAAGATGAAGATGAGTTGGACGAGCTCGACGGTAAGACTCAGCACCTGTAGTTAGATGCAAAAAGCAGAACCAAGGGATTGCCGACCTGACAGCATATCCCCTTTAGATCTCCTGGACGAGTTCAACACAGCCTCTTCGTCCGATGCAGTTCGGACCACTATCGGGGAGGGTTCAGCGCAGGGCGCTGCCATGAGCCAACCATCTCTTGATAGTCTGGATGATGATTTTGCCAAACAATTACAGCAAGGTATGGCAGACCTATTGAAGGAAATGGAGGAATCAGTAAGACAATCTATTCTCTCATAACTACGCCAAATTTTTGCTTTCATGACAAATGATCCATTAACAGCAAAATTGCTCTACAGCCGGAATTCCAAGCCCAATTCGATTCTCTGGTACAAGAATTAGACAATGCTGTTGGATCTGGATCGAGCGATACCAGCGTGCCCAAGAGAGCCACGCATACTCCCACGAAAGACGCTTCACAAACCCACGATGATGAGCTACCCGAAGGAGTGTCTTCTTTCCGTGACACTATTGCTAAAACCATGGAAAGAATGAAAGAGTCGGGGGAAGAAATAGATACGGAGATGGCAGACTCTCAGTCTGATGACTTTCTCGCTGAGATGCTGAAACAAATGCAAATGGCAACTGGAAAAAGTGGCTCTGATGAAGACTTCTCCAAAATGCTTATGGGTATGATGGAGCAACTAACTAACAAGGAGATTCTCTATGAACCAATGAAGGAACTGGATGAAAAATTTCCTGGTTGGCTTGTAGAGAATGAAGGGAAGCATTCAGCAGATGAAATGAAAAACTTCAGGGAACAATCTCGGCTTGTCAGAGAAATAGTTGCTAAATTCGAGCAACCGGGGTATTCCGATGCCAGTGAAGTTGACCGAGAGTATATCGTCGAAAGGATGCAGAAGGTAACGTAATATTCTGGGATTCTCAAGAAGGTGGTCCATTGGTAGTGATTTGATACTAATTTCTCCTAGATGCAAGCGGTTGGCTCACCTCCTGCGGAACTGTTGGGTGATGTTGGGCAAGGTGATGGCCTTCCACCTGAAATCGAAAACTGCCCAGTTCAGTAGTTTTCGAGTTTTCAAAATCGAAACAAACGGTATATAAAAACCCAGTTGGCTATTCTCAAGCTTGATAGCAAGCAAGTAGTCTTTAAGAACTGTCGTATTTCTTAGATTGATAAATCTCCATTTTGAATTTTATTCTGAATAAGGACTATACGGGCGCTTGGATTTATAAGATTCACCAAAATACTAGGCACATAACGATACTCGGCAACTATCTCGATATGACTATACACCAGTGAAATTGCTAGGACTGAACATGCGCTTGAATGATGAGTAAAGAGATCGAGTATTTTTGTTTCTGGGTACCGTTTGGTTACTGTAAATTCTACTTCGGCGTGCTAGTGAGATGCAGGTAGCGGATTGTCAAGGCGCAACGAAATATTCCCCCGAGCTTTGATTTAAATGTCCTCGAAATCATCTGTGGATTTGTCCGCTTAAGTGCACTTTTCATTATTTGATTTTAACATGCTAAAATTTGTGATTCGATATCTTATGCAAAATTAGCTCCCTTCTAGCTTGCTATATTACTAGAGCAATTAAAGCACCGGAACTTACGTATTTAGGTTTGTAGGGCTTCCGAAGCTCCCTAACTGCACCAATATTTTTGATAGAAAAGCATGTTAAAGTTAATTAACCATAAATACGAAATCCACAGGAAATGGATGGCATCAATGTACCACCTTTTCCAGTATGGCATATGAGGCGTGCTCGAATATTGAATGAATGCTCATATGCATATAATATGCATATATGCAAATGCCTCGCAAGTTTGGAACCCTACGAACTCGGATTTAATATCCATGTATCATTATTGTTATTATTATTATTATTATTATTATTATTATTTCCTCTCGCATAGCAGTCGGTTAGTCGTTTCCCTTATCTTTATATTTTTTAGTAAGAGCTAAGAGTCCTTCATAATTAACATCGTGGTACCAGTGAGATTACCAAATTTTGCGTTGTTTGTTCCATCAATGATGACCAGGTTGGTTTAGTTGTACTTGTTGTCCAAAACACCATCTAAAAAGTACTCTTCGTAAGTTGTAAGCCATCAGCTACTTTCGATTTGATTCCCCGCGACACTAGACTTTGATTTTGCTAGCCTTTAAAGCGAAATGATTTTACAATTATAAAGTCTCTACATACTTAAATATTTAGACGTTTCCGATACGAATCGAATAATACTTTGCGCCAGCCTCTGAACGCTAGATGGATGGATGATATGGATGACCCTGAATCTGGAGGTAGAGCCCTCAGCGAACCCTAGACGCAGTGATAGCTAACCAAAACTTTAGGTACCGTTGGCAGAAAGAAGGGAAAGAAGACGAAAAAGAACACACCTAAGAAACAGGCTGGAACTGCACTAAAGGACCAGCTGATAGAACACAATGAGGTTGGATTGGTCCCCGCTGTTCCATTTAGGTGGAAACTGGAATTGTTTACAAGTTGTCATCTCGATTTGAGTTTCTGACGAAGGAATAGCAACAACAAGCAGAAGACGAATCTACTCCAAATATAGTCTCCGCAACTCAGGACTTCCAAGGAGGTATTGCTGTCCTGCAACCTATGAAATGATTGAAGCTCACAAATGTGCAGTCGCCATCGATGAAGGAAACAATAATAAAATACCCTGTAACCCCGAGTCAGAGCATCTGACTGAGAATTTCGAGTCACAAAACGGTCCCGAAGTCGGTGAATCTGAGTCCCAGAGCAGCCAAAATTCCGATCGAATCAAAATTGCCCAGCTTGAAGAGAGCCTCGCTCGAGCCCGGGCTGAAAATGCACAGCTCGATGATAAGTATAAAGGGTTACTCGGAAGAGTAGCTTCTATCCGGACTACTTTGACGGATAGACTTAATAAAGACGCTGTAGGTGCATTGATTTTCATCCTAGGAAATTATCTCTGATTGTTTCCAATGTTAACATTTGGTTAGGAGGAACTACAAGAAACAAAAAGGATGGTGGAAGCACTTGAAGAAAGAAACAGATTAATGGGATCTGAGAAAGATTCCTTGGAGTCCAGCTTAAAACAAACACTAGCCGAAAAGAAGTTACTATCTCAGGAAGTACAAGATCTGCGACAGCGATTCTCAGTTTCCCAGCAAAACTGGTCAAAGGAGCGCGAAGAGTCCGACCTCATCAAGATGAAACTTGTAGAAGATCTAGAAAATGCGAGGAAGTCAGCCCAAGACTGGGAGGTTTTAGCAATGGAAGAAAGTTTAGTTAGGAGAGCTCTCGAGGAAAGATCTAACGATATCGAAGAACAGTGCATTTCTCAGAGGGATGCCTTGGATAAAGAAGCACTGCAAAGAAACCAACAGACAGCCAAGATTGCTGATCTTAATAAGGCATTACACGACATACAACAAAGTAAGGTTTTGTTTTCTTGTTCGAGGGCTAAGCAATATCTAAAATATCATGGCCTATAGCTAGAAAGGAGGAATTGCGTAATATTGTTGAAAGTACGCAGCTACAGATAGAAAGCTTGACATCAGAGAAGGGTGCTTTGCATGAACAATTGCTGAACAAAGAGGTATCTAGTTTACATAAACTTTCCCTTGGTTTTTGGCTTGCTAATTTGAATTAGGCCCAAGTAACTCACTTATCTGGAGAAGTGGAACGAATGTCCCACTTTGAGAGTGAAGTTAAAGAAAAAACACTTCTCATAGGGAAGTTGAGACATCAAGGTATCGTTTTTCTTTATATCTTAGCACCTCAATTACGGCTAATTGATTACATCAAGGAGTTATTCTGAACGAACACTTAACGAAAGCATTGCGGATGATCAAGCGCGGAGACTCCCAGGATAATGTTGACCGGTTAGTAATGCTTTCAAAATAACAAATCGATAACGCCTGCGAAACTAACACGCCTAGAGCCAACTTGTCACCAACCTGTTTCTTTCCTTTTTAGGTATTCCTCGAGGAGATGCGAAGCGATTTGAAGTGCTTCAGTTAATCGCAAATTATTTAAAATGGACCGACGAGGACCGTGAAACCGCTGGGTTGTCAAGACCAGGTACCTCCGGTAATACAGGGTCGCTTCCTTCCCGCACATTGCAATCGCCCATTGCTCAGTCGCATCTAATCAACAGCACACGAGACATGAACAACAGTGGAGAGGTAATTTTTCGACCACCCCACTAGCATATATATTTCGGTACATAAGCTGACATGTGTTATCAATCAAAACATTTTAGAATCTTGCCGAATTATGGGCATCATTTCTTCAGCAGCAGACGGAAAATCGAGGAAATTCCTTTTGACTCATCGCACACCTCTCCTACACCGTTGACTTTTGACGGTACAAAGGTGTGATCCGCCTCAAATTTCATAAATACTTCGCAAAATCATTGTACAAATATATGGAGTTGTTTGGAGAAATAGTTTGCTTAGACGATTTTCTGGCTCAATGATCAATCTCCTTATTAACATCCCCGACTAGCGTATCATGTTGGTCAATTGCCTTTGGATGGCAACCTAAGGATGTTCATTAATATTTTGGGGAACGCCTGGATTAAATACCGGGAGGTCTGATCAAATGCAATAATTTTTGTGTCATCATTGCTGAAATTTATTAATGCAAGTTAATTCAAAATTGTTATAGACCATCTAATATCTATGTATAATCGGATGGGTTGAATGGGTAATCCCTGTTTGACTTGCCCTGTCAACGATATCGAGAGCTTCTTGCACGTGTGGGGCCATTGGCCATCCTTCGTCTATGAGCCTTCCTCGGAGTGTGACTGCTTTCCCATAATCCCCTACTGTAGCGTAAAGGGCGATCATTGCGCTATATGTGTGTGATGTTGGGGGGACACCGTGCTCGAGCATTGCTTCCCAAATCCTTTCTGAAATATTAACGTCACGGTGCCAAGTTGAGGCCCGAAGCAGGCGATCCCAAGTTAAACTTGTCGGGTTGGGCAGGTGGTCAAAATCAATCATATCCTGTATGATCCCTAATGCGAGGCCTAAATTTGATTTATATTTTCCAACAGCCGACACAATTGTTGCTAACAGGTGTTCATTCGCGATACGAAATTGTAAAGCATCGGTATTATCTTGAACAAGATATATATATCTCTCATATATCATTAAGGCAATTTTTGAACCTTCGACTCGCCCCGCAATCGTCCTAAGGTAAGAATTGAGCATAATGGTCAATGTCCCAATTGTCGGCTCTAGATCGCTATCTTCTGCGGCCGACGTTTCGAAAGTCTTGGGAAGCGGCAGAAGCAGTGATGATAGGCTCGATGTCTTGAAGAAACGGCGATAGAGCTTGCAAAGATCCCAATAATTCGTGGCAGGTTTGTGCGTTTCAAACAGCATTATTGCCGTAACAAAGAAACTGTTTCGTAGGGGCTGCAGATTCCGCCCTTCCGCCCCAACATAAGCCCTCCGAAGCCGTTCTGTGTCACCTAGGCGACGATACATGAGAAATACTGCACTAATTGCATCTAATGGTAATTGAAAACCGGTTCTGTTTTCATAATCTCGAGTAAGCCGTAAAGCTATGCTGGTATCATTGGCCATGGCAGCAGCGTATATGACCAGGTTGTAGATCAGAGGATCTATCGGCCCAACTGATGAGAGAAACTCCAAGATATCCGTCTGGTGGATAGGGATGCCTGCTCGGTAGAGTTTATGAAAAAGTCGCCTGAACTCCCACACTCGAATTTTCGAGGGGCCGCTGTATCTGAAAGATTTGAGTGCAATTCTTTGAAATATTTGGATAGCTTGGGTAAACATCCCAGCGTTAGTAATAGTATGCAAAATGCTTAGAAGAATCCCTTCTGAAATGTGGGATTTACTGTGATCCAAAAATTTGTATAGGTGGATAGCGGACTCTGGGCTTAGCACTTTGACTAAAAATTTAATTCTGGGTGCCCCTATGAGGACTGGGTCAAGTCCGTAGCCTATGTGCTTTTGATTGATGCCTGTGATTATCTTCAAAATGCGCTCGGCTCTCAAAGCTGTAGATTGTAAATGCAGCCTTTTGTAATGATAACTTTTTTCAAGATTGTCAATACACAGTATCAGCAATTTGTAGGATGCATTTATATCAGTCCACCAGGTGCGAAGTTTAGTTGCGGACAAGTAACCTTCCAATACACGAAGTAAGACTCGATCTCTACCTGTAAATGAAAGGTACGCTCCGATCAAAGGAAGCCTCATGATCTTAGATAGCCTTTGATACTGGTTTGCGATAGCTTGCGAGCTGTGGCCGTTGGCAAGTAACTGGATGCAGAGACGCCTGCGATGGTCTAGGACGATGGAAGGCAATATATAGTTACGAGAATATCTGAACTCATTCCTAAGATCGATATGTGGAACGACCGGTAGCCTTGCTCGGTGTGTCGGCGTGATATGGCATTCCGTTGGAGGTTTAACAACGAAGTATTTTGGCCTAAAGTAAGGACTGCGCCCCCGTCGTTTGTCGTTTTTGCGAAAAGCTCGATACCTATGCTGAATATCCTTAGAGGCATATATAGAATTATTGATGTTACGACCCACTTGGACCGACCCTATTAAATGGTTAGGGAATTGTTATCAATATAGATATGGGGATTTACGTAATGAATGGAGCCGGGAAACCCGAGAGAATGGGATCCCATTCCCATGAACACAGAGGGTCGGTCCTATAATGAATTTACCCATCCGCCTCGTGGGGAAGGGAGCCCGATAATGATATTTTTAGGGAATAATTTAGAAGCGGGAAGAAGGATAGAAGAGGAATGGGAAGGTGAAACAAAGAATGAAGAAAAGAATGCCATTCGCGGGTAGGTGGACATGTACATATATGGGTTGTGAGCACGTGAGGTTGGCGGTGGTTATGAGAATCGACAAAGATTTAAAGGCCTATAAATACAGTCGTGTAACTGAACTTTAGGTTGGCGGCTGTGGGTAAAGACTAGTCTTGTGGTCGTAAAGACGGTAGTTTTCCTTTCAGTCGAAGTCTCAACACATTACATTACATTACATTACTTACATTACACAATAGCTCGTTCTTTGCCAGATATCTTCCATCTCCCGGTTTGGTTACGAGACTGCCATCTCCTTCGTTTCTTTTTCCTTTCCTAAAGTGCGAAGGGACCGCGGGTTATCACACACACACACACACACACACACACACACCTGTCGATATGGATCTGGTTTTAGAAACGCAGGCAAATGCGCGCAAAGACCGCCTGGCAAAGTTACGTGACCTCAAACGAAAAAAAGGAGGAGACTCGGACGCAACGCTGTCATCCGAGGATTTCACGAGGATAAGCAATTCAGATGCGTCCGCTGTTATCCTCTCTGGCCGGAATTACGACGTTCTACACGGGGCACCTAGACTAGGCTTCGATACCGTCCCTTCCGAAAACCAGGACACCCTTGAACAGCATGCAGCAAACGTCGCCGTGGAGACAAGAAAGGTTATTAGAGATGAAAACCAAACTGAGAAATCGATAGATCTTCTCTCACTGCAACCAAAGAAGCCCAACTGGGATCTGAAGCGTGATGTCGGCGAAAAATTGGTGCGCCTGGAGCATATGACGAATAATTCTATTGCGCGAATTTTACGAGACAGGATTCTACAACAATCACAAAATGACGTCGCCGGGCAAGCCTCTACTTTGGGCGAGAACCTGGCAGAACTGGTTCGACGGAAGGAGAATGAGACTGGGGATGCACATGATCTCAACCAAACATAAGCCGACTTAAAATACAATATATGCTTAAATACTCACTTCGTCAGATATGTTGATTATAAGCCGGGTTGGAATTTAATTGAAAACTAGTGCGGTTTTTTGGTAAATTGAGTGATTAGAATAATGTATCTAGATCTGGGCCGAAAAGGATTAAAAAAAGGTCAATGGGGAAGATTAACTCAGAAGTAGAAGAACTGGAACATTGGGTCCAAAGATAAACGTAGAAAAATACAATTAAATTTCTGAAGTTAAGGCTTCAGGCGTAAGGTCCAAATTTGTGATTAAAGGACCCCGGGCCATCGTGTGCTTCATCAGATCACTGCATGCACGCCTCATAGCAGCAGCCTTGGTCTAAGCAAGTGGCCGATTGGTTTTATCTAGCTGACGGAGTTGAACTTTCGATTCATTCCCAAAATCAGCGAGTACAACAGCTCCTTCAATTCAAATGAGCACACGAGTGAGAGTGAGAGTGAGAGTGAGAGAGAGAGAGAGAGACAGAGACAGAGACAAAGAGAGAAAAGACAAAAAAAGTTTTTTATAAAAAAAAAAAAAAAACCACATGCACACATACCACACAAACATTAACATCGATTTCTACAGCACGACTCAACTCCTACCTATCCTCCTCAACCAGCCACTGGCTACTACAAAGATAACAGAAAGAAACCAGCGGAAGATATAATAGACGCAAAGATACGGACTGAAGAGGCTGTGGTATCAAATATGGATCGGGAATCATTCATCCACTTGACCAAGCCAGCTGTGACTGGTTCAACAACTGCAAATCCGCTACAAGTTGTCGTTTGTGCGCAGGTATTTCTTGAGCCCGAAATCCGTTTCTTCAAATAACATAGATTGCACGCGCTAACTTGGCCATTCTAGGCGCTCTTTGCAATTCTTGATCACTCATTACGTCGAAGTCCAGACCAAGAAAGGGTAATCGGCACATTGCTTGGTGTGAGATCCGAAGATGGATCAGAGATCGAAATACGAAACTGCTTTGCGGTCGGCCACAATGAAAGTCAGGAGCAGGTTCGTTTGATACCGCATCGGCTGTTTTTGGCGCATGAATCGTAGTTTCTGACAACTGGGTATAAAAGGTTGAAGTAGACATGGATTATCACAAACAGATGTACAACCTTCATCTCAAAGCGAATCCCAAGGAAGTATTAGTAGGCTGGTATGGTCTTGATTTTCTCTTCCACTCCCTGCAGTATCGGAATAGAGGCTGACTATTTTACAAACCTGTTTCTTTAGGTATGCGACTTCACCCGAGCTGAACACATTCAGTGCTCTGATTCAAAACTTTTATGCATCGAATGGTGATGGAACGTATCCGTATCCTGCTGTTCACCTTACGGTTTCTTCCAACCCTGGAAGGGATATCACATGCCGCACCTATATATCCTCTTCTGTTGGCATTACACCTGATAGGGCAGCAGACAGTTGTCTTTTCGTCCCAGTGCCATATGAAATTAAATATGCTGAAAATGAGCGAAACGCGTGTACGTGCTTTTTTGGTCTTCCTTTCGCTACTAATGACTGATTAAATATTGTCACTTCAGTAGAGGCTTTATCACTGGGTCGAGCATCTCTTGATCGACAAGTGACCAACATCGTCGATATTCACAGTCTAGAAGTTGGCATCGTTGAACTTCTGGAAATGTTGAACAGAGTTAGTGGCTATGTTTCTCAAGTTCTTGTAAGTCTACATCCCATATGTCATGTTTAGACGTTGACATGAAGCTTAATTAAAATAACCCGGTGCAGGGTGGAGAAACCCCGCCGTCTGTCGCCATTGGGCAAACCCTTATGAACTCGCTCAGCCTGGCGCCAAAAATAGACGCCTCCGAATTAGAGAAACTCTTCAACACGCATCTCCAAGATGTCCTACTTGTATCCTACCTAGCCAACACAATTCGCACTCAGATCGACCTTTCCAACAAACTTGCTACTATAACCGGTGCCTTACCATCACAACCACAAAAGACAGAGAATAAAAGACAGAGAGAAAGGGAATAAGATTGACATGGTTCCAAGAATGCGGGCGTGCTGTCATTTTAGTATCGGATCAAAGATTATATCTGTCCATATTGGCTTTTGTTAATGAGGGGAGTATGATAGCTAGATCGATTTTAATTCCCTGTTCGCTAGAAGACTCACGTTTCCTCTATAAATACAGCCTTATATCGTTTCTCTTTCAACTTTTATGACATCATGCTTACACAAGGGCATTTTCTTTTTCGGCTCGTTTTAGTGGGAGCCGCCAGAAATCCAAAGATAAAACTCATATAGTATGAGCTTCAGCTTAGTTCGGTAGAATAAGAATAGTGCATTTGCCACCTTGACAAAGTTTCTTGGTGCAAGCGATCCGCCATTTTTAGAAATAATTTCTTGCTCCTCCTCGTAGACAGTTCGCGAGCAATAATGTGCCATTATTAGGAAAGTTCTTTCTGGACCAGAGCTACTCTGTAAACTTTCATCGAGACTCCGAGCTTGTGATCTTTAGCGTTCGATAAGAATAAAGGGCTGGTGCAAAAAAGGACTTACTGAGATCATTTGTTTTCAGGATCAAAAGGATGATGCGAGGGACATGAGCCAAAAGTTGCACCAGTTGGGATAACAAACCATCAGCCATTGCTGCTGCGATATGCTCCTTCTCTGCGTCAGAACGAGTACTCGACACTGATTGCTTGAGAGCAAGAAAATCTCTTCCGGTGATAGCACTAGCAAATAATGGGAATTGTTCACTGGTGATCCCAGCCACCTGCGACGCATACATTCGCATACGTTCCTCATCACCATCGAGGACAGCGAGCCATAGCTTAGCGTAACTCCGTCGTGTTTCGATCGGGATATCCCGATAAAGACCATGATCGTACAATATTATATCAAAATTCGGTCGAGCTCTAGTGTTATTGGGGCGAATAGCTAAATTCCCGTGATGAGGGTCACAGTGCAAACTATGCAGCTTGGTTAGACAAAAAAAAAGTTTAACTTTTGGCAGGATTTTGAACATACGGTGCATTTTTCCCAAAGATCATTTCGTTGAAGATATGTGCTAGGGAGGCTGATACTTCATTTCTTGATATTCCGGCTCTATCTAGCGACTGCAGATCATCAATGCGATAGCCTCGAAGATATTCTAATACAAGAATGCGCTTTTTCGCCCAAATTACTGGCCTTTAGTTAGTTGAGTACCTTAGCTTGCCAAACGATCGGATCAATATAAAAGTTTGCTATACCCTTGGGCACAACTAAAGCTGTGTTCGGAATTGTTTCGAAATGTTCTCTAACTCGATATATGTTTTTGGCTTCCTCTTCAAAATCAAGTTCCAAGGGTAAACTAGATTGAATATTAGCGAAGAGCTAAAGTCTGATCTGAGCGGTGAGTTCTTGTCCATACGAAAGCTCCATCTCCTCGCTAAGCCAGTCCATTGGGTAGCTAGGAAAAAATAATTTAATGTTTTTCAAGGCGAAACGAGTTAAACCTAAGTCTAGCGGCACCCATTCAGCCAGAGAAGGGTGCTGCAGCTTGACAGCAACCCTATCTTTTCCATTAGTATTTCCCCGAATCATCAGATTTTCGCTTCTCATAATCTAGGGTTTTCAGTATTTAACGTACTCTTCGCCGGTCTCCCTTAATCGGGCTCGATGCACCTGCGCGAGGGAGGCTTAATAGATTATTAGCCAATAAAAGAAGTGTCGAGTTTTGGATAAGTTATTTGCCTACCTGTACCTATTGGTTCCTCGTCAAATTCGCAGAATAAATCGGATATTGTACACCCAGTATCACTCTTAATCATCCTGCTGATATCCTCGATGGATGACTTTGGGCATTTGTCTTGCAAAGGGATGAAAGTAGACTGGTGTATGATTTGATTGTTGAAGTTAATGATTACTATTGTGGGATTTTGAGGGCACTTACTGTCCATTCTATGGGCTGCTCAACGTTAGCATTGCTCACCCAAAACATAACATCCTCAGAAATAAAACTACTTACTAGTAGATATGTCATACTTGAGAGGTGCTGTCCTAGTTTTATGAAAATAGAGCCATTCTTTTCCATGCTAAAAATCGATTTCAACCTCCAAGTTCTGGCTCTTCCCTCTATACAACTCCCCTTCTCTCTCTTTGTGTGTTTCTCTCCCTCTCCCGCCCACTTGGATTCAATTAGATTAACTTACACTTTGAGAGCACGACTAGCACATCTTTGATGGCAAGAGCTCAATAGAGATGCATAATCCGACGAGGATTGATCCGCTGCTAGCGTGCGCCGATAACTTAATGATGAGCGTAGGTGTTTAGAAAATACAATCGACGCGTTATATGGTAAAAAGAAAACTGGTGATTGTTAAGACTGACTCTTGTATGCAGCGAGCAGTAGCAGAGACTACACGTAGTGTTCTTTCAAACGCCATTGCCGCATGATAAGGGCTTTCGGAAATATAACATCCAACAAGGGCAGCAGCGAGCGAAGCGCCGCCTAGGAGCCATTTTAAATTTACGATGCCGGGTTTCGATCGGAATATGGTAATATGTAGAGGGTTACGCATGGATGATACATAGCGCCGGTCGAGGAATACTTTTATTGATGAAGAGCGAGGTGGGTAATGGTAAAGGGGCTTGTCGGACAAATTGCCTAGTTTATGGCAGCGCAGGTTGCGCAGGGTCGTTTGAGTTCTACCAAGCAACATCCATCCAAATGTCTGTAGACTCTCTATGATTAGTAGTAGTTCTGCGCGGAGCTCGCGCTCGGAAGCTGATAGTAAGGATATTTTGAGGGTTGATGGGGCCGGCTTTTGCGCTAACTCGGTTTGGTGATCTAATCTGCAGCTGGGGATGATTACAGTGTGAAATTCTCGATATATTCCCGGGCCAATGCAATGTAGTGAAATATGATTGATCTAGCCTGATGAGCATAAATTCGAATGCGGATGGAAATCGATGTTGGAAGAAATTTTGCCAAGAAGCAGAGAACAAGCGAACCTGATTTAAAATAGAGCGCGAGCGACCCCAATTCACATCCTGAAGAGCATTTAAGTAGTAATATATACTTACTTAAGTAATTAAATGCTTAAGTACTTATATATGATACATTGATACTACTCAAGCATGTACTTATATATAGTTGAGTATTCAATCAAGTAAGGACAATGTTATATCTTAATACTTAATAAGCTCTCAGGGATCATTGATATCAATCTCCTATGGCTGCGCTGTGAGACTAACAATCCCCGGTTTCCGATATTTCGTACTCGAGGATACTTAATTATAATGCAAATATGGTCGCATATTTGTCGTTGATTGGTCAAGTGTAAATGACTAATTATAAATCTTCATGCGCATGCGTCTGCATGGTACTTGGGCACAGGCTCCTAAAATTCCCATATGAGCTTGTGTGGCAGTCTGAAGCACTAGACATGTAATAAGCCGTTGCAAACTTAGCTTCCGTTCATGATGCGGGGTTACTGGATTCCGCTCTTCACCCCACTTCATTTTTGCCATCGAAACGTCCGAAACAACCCAGAACCGAAAAGCTTTAAAAGGACGATTAATATTAAAATATATCATCGATCTCTTGGAACAAAATAGGACCCGCGTATAGACGTCTCGAGGCCTCCCCAACGCCATTGTGAAGAACCGGCATATGCATTCGCAGTTTTTCTAGGATTATATTCATTCCGCTCAATCGATTCTCAAAAGACCAGAACGCAGACAAAGCCCCGCGGCGGACATCCTAATTCCGTTTGATCTATGTTTACGACATAGAATTCCAAAAACAAACCTATTCAATTACATTGGCACTATAACCATGTTATTTCGTGGTTCGATAAACCTTGACAACAAGACTAGATAAACCTACCATCTCGTGACAACATATCCCATCACAATATCTATTCAATTTGTCAATTCATCACATCGACTAGATAGTTCAAACTCGATACCCATCATCGCGGCCGTTGTTTTGAACTAAGCATACTATTGAGCAATCAGCATCATTTCAAGAAATCGTGACAGCATAAAAAGAAGGGGCGTGGTCCAGCAGCAAGGAAGGCTGGAAGGAGGAACACACTCTCTCACATACACCTTATCCTTAATAACCGACGCGATATGGCAGACACTTTGAAGGATAACCGGCTTCCAAAGGCCCAAACAACTTTTATGGAAGGAAAGAGACGCCGGGGTAGCTCCTCACTCTCGGATTACACGCTTGGGGATTGTCTTGGGCGCGGTGCCTCAGGATCTGTGTATAGGGCTATCAACTATACAACGGGCGAAACTGTTGCGATCAAACAGATTAGGCTATCTGACTTACCACAGAGCGAGCTAGGTGCGATCATGGTAAGTTGTTTCCTTGATAGTTTCTCGTGATAGGGCTAATGATATTTTTGGTTGAAAAGCGAGAAATTGACCTTCTAAAGAATCTCAACGTAAGTTGCGCATTTAGAATACTCTCACAAGATACAATTTGCTAAGTTATTACGGGTATCTGCTGGGTAGCACACTCATATCGTCCAGTATCACGGGTTTGTCAAATCTGTGGATTCATTGTATATAATTCTTGAGTAAGCTCCGAAATCCTTCTTTCAGTGTTCTCGGTGAGCATACTGCTTAGAAGTTGGGTAGATTCTGCGAAAACGGGTCTCTGCATAGCATATGTAAGAATTTTGGGAAATTCCCTGAGCATCTTGTTGGGAGGTATACCGGGCAAGTGCTAGATGGGTTATTTTATCTTCACGAGCAAGGGGTTATACATAGGGATATTAAGGGCGCGAACATCCTAACTACAAAAGAAGGACACATAAAACTCGCAGATTTTGGTGTCGCAACCCGAGCAAACGATGCAACCGTCGTTGGAACTCCCTATTGGATGGCACCGGAGGTCATTGAACTGGTCGGAGCAACTACGGCATCTGATATCTGGTAAATAATTCTCTTGCATAGTTGTTCTGAACTATTCTAATATTGGCCAGGAGCGTAGGCTGCACAGTCATCGAATTATTAACGGGAGACCCCCCATACTACGATCTCAGCCCGATGCAAGCACTTTTCCGAATTGTGAGCGATGATCACCCTAGCCTTCCAGATGGTGCATCAGGTGTAAGCTATAAAACTTGTTTCCAAATTTAATTTGGCTCAGACATTTATAATTAGATTTCCAGTGAGCGGATACAACGAAAAATTGCTAATATCGCTTTCATCTAGGCTGTCCGAGACTTTCTCATGCAATGTTTCCAGAAGGACCCAAATCTTAGAGTTTCTGCAAGAAAACTCCTTAGGCATCCTTGGATTATAAAAACAAGACCAATCTCTAAGGAACCAAACACGAAATATGTCGACGATGTTAGAAGCGTCCAACAGTGGAACGAAGCTTTGAAAATGCCATTAGACATACATAGCTCTCGGCCCAAGTCCGCAATTTCAAACCAAGGTGTGTATTATTGGCATATATGTGTTTTTTGCTTGTGGACTATCCAACAAACCTGCGGCTATACTAATGTATCTTAGTGCTTCAATCCAAAATAGATCCCTCAAGCCGAGATGGCTTTGCCGCTCTCCAGGAATCATGTATTTATTCCCCCCCTCAACTCCGTTTCTTGTTTCTTGTTTTTTTTTTTTTCTTAAAAAAACAAAATAAAATAAAATTCTCGTCAAAGTCGAACCTAATCTTTGCACGCTCGTTATAGCACTTGACGATAATTGGGATGATGACTTCACGACCTCGATAAACTCTAGCAGTTTTGACTTGACTCATCTGAAGTCACATGATGGCTATGCTGGGCAAGTTTTGCCCCGGAATCAGGTTATCGAAGGCAAACCGGGTAAGATTCATCTGTTTCATATCTCAGATATTGAATAACTAGCTGACAGGTGAACCTCATAAGCGCCTCGTGGATACAGAGCCCAGGACGAAGATAACATGGAGACGATCAAACCTAAAAAAGCAAACTTTCTGCGGGCCCTTGGTCTCAACCTTGAACAAGCAAAACCAAAATCACGCTTGAGCGCCAATACTAGCTTGTCTGGTTCATATCCTCCAGGCGGCAAATCTTCGTTTCCCTCTTCTTTTATAAGTAAACTCAATGAAGAGACTGATGGCGAAGATAAACTAAATACTCTAGTATTGGAAAATCACGTCGGCTTATCGCAAAATCCCGAACTTGGAGAACCCGTATCCAAAGGGCACAATGATGGATTGCAACGAAGCAATACGAATCACACGTCTAGCTATACTGATTCTACTATTGATATTCGGCCACAGAATCTAAGATCAAGAGATGATTCTTCTCTAGATGAACTCAAAGTGGCAGCAAAAATCCATAAATACACTGAGATAGAAGACGAGGATGACTTCTCGGATATATTTTGGGCCGCAGATACATTGGGCCAAACGAAGCACGAAGGTAACACGAAGAAAAACCATCTTCTTCTAACACCAAAATGCACAAATCCAACCGTCGGACTCCTCGATGAATATGAGGATGATGACCCATTTTCTGAGTTAGAGGAAGGTCTTACGGAGTTAGACCTAGACGCGAATATCGCTCGGGACCAGCATGCTAGGCTATGCACTGAAGTTTCGAGCTATATCGAGTCGCTCAAGTCCCAACATACTGGTATCTACCTTGAAGATATCACCTCGAAATTACTGGGAATTCTCTTAGACTCCCCCGACACTAAAACCGCAGTCATTGCATCGCATGGCCTGCTACCGATATTAGAGGTTCTAGAATCTGGCAGAAATAGAGAGGTGAACATCACTCTCTTGCGGGTCATCAACGCAGTCTGTTTCCTTAATTTCTAGATTTCTATCGGGGGTTCGCTAATCTTCAATAGTTAACACTTAATGACATCGAATTACTAGAGAATCTATGTTTTGTTGGGGGCATCCCAACAATTACTAAATTTGCTACGAAGCAACATCATAAGGAAATTCGACTCGAAGCAGCTATATTCATTCGTCAAATCTGCCATATGTCTAAATTAACCCTCCAAATGTTTGTAAGTTGCGGGGGGCTGAATGTCCTTGTGGAGCTAATTGAGGATGACTACTCAACCCATAAAGAGCTGGTTCTCACTGGGGTTGAAGGAGTTGTAGATGTTTTTAAATTACAAGGGTCTACTCCAAAGAACGACTTTTGCCGTATCCTTTCCCGGCATATGGTACTAAGGCCACTCTCCCTTGTTCTTTCACAAATATGTAGGGAAAAGGAGGATCGATACGAAAACTACTGTGAAAAAATCGCAAATCTTTTCTTTCTCTTCTCACAGGCCGAAAACCAAGTCAAAGAGGCTATTGCTGATAGGATGACACTGAAAAGTAAAATTAAAAAACCAAGCCGCTATTGTAAGGTTCAAAGGCTGACTTGAGGACGAACTCTAGGAATATTGAAGGATCTCCATGTCCTTCCTCTTACTTGCCAAATCACAATGCTGAAATTTGCTAAGAATTTATCCATGCTCTCTACAACTTTGGACATCCTTCAAAATGCGAATGCTATTGAAATTCTGACAGAGATGCTTGCTGAAAATTCCCATAAGCCTCAGTTTAAAGTTGGTATAAGCAATTCTCCACAGAGTTCGAAGGGATCTAACATATTTACAATTGCTAGGAACTTTCGAACCAAATTCTTAGTATAATGTTCAACCTCTGTAGGCATAGTAAATCGAGACAAGAAGAGGCGGCCATGAACGGCATTGTGCCTATCCTACAAAAAATAGTTCGAACCGATCGGCCTCTCAAAGAGTTCGCCCTGCCAATTCTATGTGACATGGCACATTCTGGACGCCTAGGTCGGAAATATCTCTGGCAAAATAATGGGCTGGAGTTCTTTGTATCCTTGTTATCGGAGCCTTACTGGCAGGTTGCATCGCTGGAGGCAATTCTTGTATGGTATGTTGATATGTCCGAGAGATGCCTGAAGTTTTTGCAGCTAAAATTCTTTTGGCGATAGGTTACATGAGGAGCCAGCTCAAATAGAGGAGAGACTACTTCAGCCGAACGCAACGGAAGCGTTGATTACCTGCTTTACTAGCTCCAAGACAAATATATTTGAAAATATACTGGAGCCATTTCAAAAATTATGCAGACTTAGCGGGCCAATTGCGCGGGCAATGAGCCATCCGGAGTTTTTCGACCGCACACTGCAGAAACTTACTCATCCTAAAGCTGTTGTGAGACTTAGTCTTCTAAGAATAATTCGCAGCATTTGTGATGCGAACGGGGATCAAGAAGATCTAATGACTCGCAGTGGTTTGTTTCCTATGATTCTATGGCTTGCTGAAAACGACTCCGCTATTCTTGTTCGCAATATCGCGAGCGAGTTTGCCAAGATACAAAAGGTTCAACAGAGTTTTCAAAAAAACCACAAACAAACTAATACATCATCAGTAACGGCTTCAAAGTCGACTGGTATATTTCGTTCCACTTCGAACTTGGGCAGGCCGAAAAAGCACCTGGAGCATCAAACCGCTTCTTTAGACACGGAAAGTTTAAGGATTGGGATGAAAGATATGGTTGCAAAATCAAATAAACCAGGAGGCTTAAAAATAGAACGTCGGAAGAGACAGCAGTCTACCTGACCACATCGTGTAACCGATTATAAGGACAAAAGCGTGGTGTAGATAGAATATTGGTCACCGAGCTGGGTGTCTGCTCATTGATATTTTGGGGCTAGACTTTTCTCTCCTCTCTCCTCTGTCATAGTCAACCCTGGGATTCTTCCTTCTCTTGGTAAATTTCCGGGGAACTCATGTATAAAGAGGATCCTTCTACTTTGAAGAAAGAAGAAAATTGGACAGGGGGAATGGAAAAGAAGACTCTTGAGAAGAGATCATGGCAATTTTCTGGCCTGATTTGGCTGCTTTTCGTAAGCATTCTTACGTCGTTGCCTTTTTTTCGAATGTTGGCGGCATGCAGGATTTTTATGGTTTTTATCGTGTGAAGGGCTTGACTCTTTGTCGTGTTTACCACCCTGTTCCGCTATCGGTGACTCATCGTCCTCGTCAGAAGAGGATGATGAACTCGACTCATCGCTGGACGATTCTCCGAATTCACGGGGCTTATTGTAAATACAGCATACTGCGTAGGTCATCGAAATCAGTATCACACTGAACAAGTGTTGATTCAAAGAATACATACTTTTAGTCTTTTTCTTATCTAAACCTTCATTATCTATAACCTCTTCCGTCCATGTTACTCTTCTTGGTTTCGCACGTCCTCCTCGTAGACGGAGAACTCCGTCCAATGGGACCTCCGAGGCACTACTTGATTGTTCCTCTGCAGTGGTAGTGATGGCTGTGCCACTCGGGATAGGACGGTTTGTGCGAGTGGATTCCATCGAAAGAGGGGAATAAATTTAGGAATCGAATGCCGATGAATTTACTAAATCTAATCCAAAGAATTTATCTAGATCTCTTTTGCTGCGGTTGCGAGTTGAACTTTTCAAGAATCAGGTTAACGTTGACTCCGGAGGGGCTCCGGAGATTGGATTTACAAAAGAATCATTTTTGGGATTGCAACTCACATTTGATAAACGAATAAGCACGTGCGCACACCTGTGTCAGGATTTATCACACTTCTAAAATGTTTTCGTGCTATATATTAGTCAGCAACACTCGGTGATCGTCATCCAAGCAGCCAGTGTTATAGCTAAGTAGGTACTTAATTAGCTAGCTTAAGCTTAAATAATTAATAAGTGTATAAGCTTAAATGCTTCCAAAAGCACTTGCTTGAGTACTTACCTACTTAAGAAGTATTTATATTTTATCGATACAAAGAAGCAACGGAGTTGTAGACATTGGTGTAGATGCATGTCTCCAAACTACCGCTATACATAAAGAAGTACATATGTGTAAAGTAAAGTATACTATAGCTAACGCCTTGAGTCTGCAGCTGCTGCAAGTTCAAATTCACCGAGTATTATTAAGTGATCAAGTAATCAAGCAATTAAGGGTACATCCATCCCTGGCTACCAGACTACATCCATCCAACAGATTGAGACAGACCTAAAATGAAACATGCTTGAATTAATCTTACACATTTGCAGCTCGGGCTATTAATTCGTGCAAATTAGGTGAACGGCGAGGAAGTAGTTAGTGAGATTATATAATTATATCTGTCTTCTCATATTAATGTATTATACAAGAAACCTCAAAACTAAGTAGCATGCTAGTCCGATTGCTTACTCCGGGTGAGGGATAGAGTTCTTTCTTTGAGAGTTCGAGTCTTAGGTAGCCCCGGATTGTATTCTCATCTCTGATTAGGTTCCGGGGTGGTATCTTCATCCACTGGATCTTCATCCGTGGTACCTGGCCCTGTCAAGGCCTCCATCCTCTGCTGTTTCATAGCAACGGCGGCCTCGGCCTTTATTCTCCAATTCGCGAGAGTCTGCTTCTCCAGTTCCAACCCAACATGGAGATGAGATTTACCGAAAAAGGCACCGACGGATCTGGCTTCTTCTGCTGCTATCCGACGCTCAATATCCGATCGCATCCTTATTTTATAAAACTCGTTTCTGGCAATATCGTATGCAGATTTCTTCGACAATGATTTATCATTCCCCATTAACCACATTTGCCTCTGGATCACGCTGGAGATGTGTAAGTACATATTAGCAAGCGCCCATTAGGAGCGTCGAACAATCATCTGATAGAGAATAGGGAAATTTTAGGGGAGAGTTGTTAATCACACGAACCTTTCGCCATCCAGTGCTTTACAGGGTTGTTGGAGCCTACTCCAATCGTATCTCAAACCATCACGCCCATCATCTTCAACCAAGATCCGAGGGCGTGCGAGTTCCCAAGGGTGGTCCGCAAAGAAGGTTTTCCGAAGCTCATCTTCGGTGTAGCGAATATGTTCAGGTCGGAAGAATTTCTTGCTCTTTTTGGATATCTTTGCCTGCTGATGACTCTCTTTGAGCATCAGATCGAATTTCACCGGGGCAGTTCTCACTAAAACGGTGGATGGTGGAACGGTCGCAACTACTCGATACCAAGGAGGCTCTTTTTGTAAAATACCCGAGTTTAGTAGCTGTATAGTTTCTTTATATATTCGTAGAGGCTTTGCGCCCCGGCGTAGAGCCATTCTGTCTTGATGTGGGAATTGAATTCGTATAGCTTTAAGTTCTTTATTAATTATTGGTTATTGCGATCGATTGAAAGACTAAATCGAATATCTAGAGCGAGCGTGTTTATGACATAATATAATTCAAAAATATTTCTTTCGATCTCGAGGCTGCTAGCTGCGAACCGGACCCATGGGTTAGCTACGTTGACGAAAGCTTATAAATGGTTGGTTTGATGCATACTTAAGTACTTACTTACTTATCTACCTTTTTTATATCTCAGACTGAGTTTTGTAGTCCCACTAATTATAAGACAACCGGCCTGATATGATTCGATGGCTGATACGTATCGATGAACAGTGCGGTAAGGCTAAAGAGTTTTTTGATTGTGAGGCTGACAACCAAAAATCAAAACCCAACACAACAAAATTCCCCTGGCCGCAACAAAAATAAAATAAAAATAAAATAGAATGAAATCAAAATTTTAGATTTAAATATCTTAAATACTTACTTACCTACTTACTTAATTATTTGAGCAATTCAGCACATAAGTATTTATTCCAACGGCACTCGGTTTCGTTACCATATTCTGGGACGCATTAGCATCCGAAGTTAACGTACGACAAAACCTGCCGGGGCAGTACCAGAGTGTGTCTATTCCAGTCGACCTTGCATTCACATATAGCAGTCCTGTTATACCCTCCGTGGGGCATTTAGGGGGTGGGAGATGGATGCATAGCCTTCGGGTTTATCAAAAAGGCGCAAGACCTCTCTGCATCCTATTCGCACGCCAACATCCATCATTATCACCATGTTTTCCTCTAGCCGCTCTTCCACCTACTTGCTTCCCGATGCTGGGGTCGAGAAACCTGGGAAGTATCACTGTGGGTTCATCCATGCAACCTAGCAATGACAATCATAGCCTTTTCGATGAGAATCTGGAAGTCCACAGCATTGCTCGGAATTACGCCAACAGGTTGCGCCTTTTCACACTTTGCTCCCCCGCAAGACGTATCAAAGGTGGAGGTGCCGTCAAAAAATTTTCTACAAGAGCATCTATTTGTGACAATAGACTCTCAGATTTCTGGAAACTATTCAACTCGAATGACACACCCGCCTATCAGTTGTTCAGTGCCTATCTCAAACTCCCGACCCCAAGATTGCGATACCTTTCACAGGAGCAGGCATATGCCTTGTTGTCGAAACTTTCGAATATAAAACGGGGAGATGAGGGTGGCATGCTCCAATACCTGACGGTCATCGACGATATGAAAATTGGTCGAATTCCAATACCTAGGCAGCACTGGAACATGGCAATTGGATTTGTAGCAAAGAGCTACCGTCAACTTTCAGATCATGATCTTCAATCGGGTCTCTTTCTGTGGAAAGAGATGGAGAAAGCGGCAGGTGTATCTGCAGACGTTACTACTTTCAACATTCTATTCCATTTAGCGTCGAGCTCCGATATGCCACATCTCCCGTTGATGATGCTCAAAGAAATGCGGAGACGAAAGTTACCAATGGATCGATTTAGCTATGTCAATTTAATCATGTACTACGGCAAACAGGGGAACAGTAAAGGAATTCGAAACACATACCGAGAGTTCATAGGGATGGGAGAGGTTGTGGATATCGTATTTTTTAATGCAATCATGACCGCTCTTATTGATGCAGGGGAACCTCAGGCTGCTGAAGACATTCTCACGCATCTCACAAAACTACCTCGAAACAAACAAACAACTGCTCACCGTGTTAAAGCTAGAGAAAGCCGTCTACATAAGGATATGAAGGAGCTTAAAAAGACTCTCAGTCAGCAAGGATTTGATTCCAATGTCGACCTCGGCCAGCCGCTACCCATCCCCAATCTAGTGTCCTTTGCGATATTCATTGATTACCATGCCGGTGAAACAGCGGATTTTGGTAAGATATTATCACTTTTACGCGATCTTTCAGAATGTGGTATCGAATCGGAAACATCAGTTCTCCAGTCATTGTATAAGGGCTTCGCATTGCACGGAAAATTAAGGTATACACCATGGACTCTACAAAGATTGAATGCAGTATTTGAAGCATTTGTTGATGGAGGGTATTCAATCAGCCGGGATGCAGCTCTGTGGTGCCTACGGGCCTACGTTATACTTGCTGGAAAGCAAAGGGGGAAGGAGATTTGGATTTTACTAAAAAATAAGTGGGTGGAACAGGGCGGGAATGTTTTAGAGATTCTGGAAGTTGAGCATAGGTTCTTAAAAATGAGAAGAAGGTGATGACTTGGCTTATTCTTTAAAAACGGAGCGCGTACATACTTGTTTTGTGCCTCTCCAGTATCAAACGCCCATACTCTTGTACATTATCGTGGATTTAGAGTGCTCCCAGTTTCATCAAACTGTTTACGTGCATCTTGTATGACCTTAGTCATTGCTAATAGTTCCTCAACTCTACCGAGTTTCCTCGAGTCCCGCCGAAGTGCAAATTTGAAATCGTCAACTTTAATTTTATTCCGCCGCGCATGGGATGCAGACTTTGCAGCCTCGTGACACTTGACAGACGAAGAGGTTAGCCATTGGACGGAATGTGAGCTAGATATCTGGACATACCATTTCGATTATATATCTTAAAATATCAGGGGCGTAGATAACGGCCAAGTTAATATAAAGCAGTCGCACGGGAAAGAGGGAGGGAAAGAGAGAGACCGGGGGCATACTCCGTGACAATCTCATCCAGTGTATTGACACTCTCTGCAAATGGTTGGAAATCGTCGCCAAATGCATACATAATAACTTTGACTATCGTGCAAAATTGTGAGCCTATAGACGGATCGTGGTTGAATGAAGGAGGACTTACGATCTTTTGAAAAGAACGGTTGGCGTCGCTGGGGCCGTGGTCCCCTCCGGGTACCTTCGCCAGAGGCACGCGTTTCCATTTCGTGCTGTTTTGCAATACGTGCTGTAACGAAATTCGGATACCGACAGTCTCTCGCAAAATATAAGACAGCTTAAGTAAGTAAGTAAGTGCTTACTTATTAAAAAGAAGGAAGATGGATGGCACCCTAAGAATATAATGAGACTAGATAGCACCTGGTCTCGTTTGCCTCTGCGGATGGCACCTTCCCATGCGTTGTTCGAATTCGGTTTGGCTCTCGAGTGAGACTAACCAGAGGCGAACAGCATCGGTTTAGCTCTCGAGACTAGATGGCGCCTTGCTGTCAACGTAAGTCAACTACTTAAGTAAGTACTTAAGTAAGTAGCCACCGCTCCACCACCAAGCATCGAATCAACCTCAATCGATATCAACACAGATATCTTCTCACACTCTCCTTCTCACATATACTCGCTCTCCTATCCTTAGTTTCAAGTTCCTATACACCCGATAAAGTTTCCAATAGAACCCGATCATATCGAGAATTCCCAACCCGAAGATTCTACCCAACTTAGCGGCATCATGGTACCTGGTCATTGTATTGATTTGATGAATCCCATGCCAAAATACCTTCTAACCTATTTAGTCCGCGTTATTCAATTTCCAATCGCTCCTCCTAGTTATCCTCCTTTTCATTTGCACCTGCGCCTACGCTCGAAGTGTCTTTCCGGCTCTTATTGATAGGCACAAGCACGGATTTCTTGGCGTGTAAGATGTTTCGAAAACCCCCGAGCTAGAAACCTCTAATCCTAACTCACAAGCTTCCGTTTCTCCGGGTTAGGTTTTGGAAAGCGGCACGGATAGGTGAACGACTTTCTCCTTATGTTAGCATATGTTGCATAGCGATGGCCGTACGCATCTTGTAACCGAAACTTCCAGCACCTGATGTAATACTGACCTATAAAATCGCAATAGATTTCACGTCTCGTTGGATAACTTGTTGGGGTAGCTTTTTGGACGGGCTTCGAGAGCTTCGCACCGCACAGGTAGAGAAGGCCTAGTTGTGAGAGCTAACGAAAGCAAATCAAACTCTAGCCATTATGATGTACTTAGTCAGATAATTTATATGCCATGGCATCTCGAATTAACCCCAAGAATTTCCGTGATAGCGTGCCTCGTTTTAATGATGTTATACGGATATAGATCCTTCGAGAATATCTAATCCGAAGCGTCTGTAGTGTAACGGCTATCATTATTGCCTGTAAGTTTACACTCTTACACCAACTACACTCGTTCAAATCGCTAATGACTGTTCATAAAATAGTCCAAGCAATAGACCCGGGTTCGACTCCCGGCGGACGCAAAAAGTCTGAAGACGCTCTTCAATTTTTTAATTTTTTAATTTTTT
>LDDX01000059.1:0-33473 GCA_012184315.1 Arthrobotrys entomopaga | reverse complement strand
TTAAAAATTACTTATATAAATATACTATTATAATAAATTTATGTTGACTTATAATATATCTCTAATAAGATTTTTTATGATAATTATATAAAGCACCCTGATTCCCTTAAACCACCTACCACTGGCAACATTTCTCCAGTTTACTAAAAATTAGTATTTAAAAATATATAATAATGTTAAGGAACAACTTGAAGGTGAGAAAAATTTTTAAATTGGAAAAATTTTTTAAATTGGATTAAATTAATTTTTATGTTAATAAAAAATTAATAAAAAATATCAATTGCGCTCATTGTATATCAAACCTCTACGTTAAACATCGACTGGCGCTTAGCTAGTATATACCTATATATACGGATATCTCTGTTACATGGAGGGCTGTGTATCTTACGCAGCTGCACAGATATCTATAGCTACTTAAGTATATAGGCTTGTGCCGAGAGATATCTAGATATATCTTCCAAAGCACAACCATTTTTCAAACCCCTTGAAACCTCCCCGGTCCTTCCATATTTTATACCGTTGGACAATATGTGTATTTTGGTGCAAAAACTGAGGGCTATGCTTCCAACACAGGCCACTGCCAACATGCAACACCGCGCAGCTTCGTTGGTATCACTGAGCTTCTTAAGACCTTGCCCCAGCACTACGATGTGGGCAACTTAATGATTTGGTGGATTCGTGTGCCATTCAGTAGTTTCCGAGTGGAACGGGAGGCACGACGATCGAATATGCAGAAGGATAAACGCCGGAGCACACCAACAAATTATATTTTGTATCATAAACCAGCTGCGACGTATGGGGAATATGTTGCAATTGGTAGGCAACATAGGTTTGAAATCTTTCGTGATGTATAAATATATATACGCATGGAAAAAAGTAAAATAAAAAAAATAACCCATGTTATAACGTTAACGTATATACTAAGACTGGCGGATGTGCCGGCGCATTCTGCAATTCAAATGGTATATAAGTATACGGGATGATCTGCAATACCGGTCTTACCCACCTAGCTAAGACGTATGAGTTTCTTTCATTTCCTGTTTAGCTTTTGGTATATATACTTAATTATCAGTCTTGTATTAACACCACGAAAGTGCAGTTAATAGGATACCAATATTCTTTCAATAGGATGGATCAGTAGTTGCTCGCACAGTACCTGCATTGTATAAGTATACTTTCAATAACCAACAATGCACGTTTCTAAATTGCCCTTCACTGCCATCTTTCTTCTCCTCTTCGTATCCTTCATTCCAGCCGGACTCTCAACCCGGGTAGCCGTAGATACAGGTTCCATACCATCACCACCATCACCACCATTAGCAGCAGCTTTACCACATGAGCCGAAACACCCTTCCACCCATCCTCCAACCAGTAGAAATCATAGATATAAAACCCGCCTCCTCCGTCGCGCCGACGAGGAGGGTGAAATCACGACTCACCTACAAGTTGTGTGCAGCCCCGCTGAGGTAATCCTAGACGGCTTGCTTGCGCGGCAAGAAAATGACGAAGCTGTTAGGAGGGTTCTTACTCCGTTGCTTAGGGACAGGGACCGAGACGCGGCTATCCTCTACATAAAGCATGGCATCGGCCACGATTGTGAGCGCTGCCTCTGCGACGACAGCAACCCAGTCCCCCCTGGGGGCAGAGCGAGACTTATAGGCGTGCCTGCTGAGTTTGCAATTTGGGGTGGTACGGGATGCCAGGAGCACACCGCAAGGTTTTGTGAAGATGTGTACGGATGTTACTGTGCGGAGTTGATGTGGCGGAATGGGAGGCGTTACCGCCCAATCAAACCACCGACGACGCAGGGCGAACCATCGACAACAGCAGAACGTGTTAAGCAGATGCTGGAGGGGAGAAGATGGATGAATGCTCGATCTTCGAAGGGTAAAGGTGTTGGTGATCAGAAAGGGACCAGTGCTGGTGTTGAGAAACACAGGAGCCTTGCCCCTGGTACGAAGGAACCGTATTGGCTTGAGGGTCCAGATGTAGATTTGAGACCTGACCTTAACTTCTTATCGGGGTTGGGTAGTGGCATTGGTGGCGGGCTATTCAAGAGAGATGACGACGGTGGAGATCGTAAGACTGGGGATGGTGACAGGGGAGCGAAGGATGCTCCCGATGCTCCCGATGTGAATACTGCTGATTGATCATTAATAACGTGTATTTTAGAAAGGTGGATTGCATTTTTTGGTAAATATGTCAGTTGGCTAGGTATTATTAAATTAATATATTCGAATGATGTTTTTCGAGTTCTTTATTTTAAAAACAAACTTAACCCATAGACTAGGAATTTGAATCGGATGTTTTCTTGGGCATTAATGATAAACTTTCGAAGGCATCACCTACAATTACACCCTTTATTATACTCAAATAAATATGACAAAGATAGTATCTGATTAATTCGCCCTCATCATGCAAGGCACCACTTAAGTAGAGATTGGCAGAAGGTGGTTTAAAACCAAAAAACATATTACATCGAAAGCCTGCCTCTTCCTTTGCTAGAATCGCTTCTTTACCAATCGAGTCTTATATATCTTATGAATTTTAGAATAGGAAGGGGCATCTGGCTTGCGGGACAATTATCCCCCCAGAGATCTCAAGACTGAGGCTTCGAATTTGGAGGCTGGCGCCTGGAGGGGTTAATTTGCGTTGGCCAGCTATATTTAAATATATTTCTGTTGGTATTCACTAACGATAACCGGCAGTAGCGCTATTAGTATATTCATTGTATTGATTTTGCATCATGATATCGTATACCAGCAAGCTGTACGTTACACTCTGTTTGCCGAAGCGCACTGTATAATCGTTTCATGAATTCGTTAATGCGGCTTTGGACCACTCACGCCCAAAGCGGACATTTGTTAGCGAGATGGCAAGCCAGTGAGTTAGCGGGAGCTTCAATTAATGCAATTGCAATTAATCATAATAAGTCAACTGCAGGAACCAAATCTCTCTGTGAGGTTTAATTTGCGAAATACAGATGGTAAAGATATTAAGTAAATTAATAATGTAATAGCCTACATTATATAATTAATAATATCCAATATAAATTTAGTTTCCTACTAGGGAGAAGGATTAAGGGGGTACAATGATTATCAAGGCAGCTTTCCAGGCTGCCATTTTGATTGTTATTGAAAACTAAGATATCTGTCGTGCGGATATATATCGGCTGATTGTCATGAAGTGAAGAAAGATTCTCAGAAAGAAAATGGGAAATTGAGATAATATATCGAAAACGGTGAATCTCGTAAAATTCGCTGACAGTTCACCGGTGCATCCATGTATCTTAGATAATCTGATCTGCGGCGAAGTCCCCCTTTTTTTGTGATGCTGCACAATACGTGGTTATCATTACTTGGATAATGAGGCTATGAATCCATCAACATGTATAAATTTATAAATTGCATGTTTCCAAACGAATACCCGTGCCTGCTGTTAGCCATATCGTGAAACGAAATGACGGTCTTGGCGAGAGTTGGTGCATCGAGGGGCATACAGTCGACCGGCAAAACTATGTTGGTGGTATAACTATACGTATAATGATTAATAACGAAATCTTAATTTTGATAAAAATTCCAAAACCTTCCTCGCTTTCTTACTCAGACTCCGAAATTATATGAGAATTGGAGACTATCAGAATATATATCAATATAAACGTGTGACACTTTGGAAAGAGCTTGCGTAACACGCGAGTATAGGGATTGCGACTGCGAACAGGTAACCGATAAGCTATAAGCCCCAGCTTGCTAGCTGCTCCACTCACGATTTTAAGCTCCCGGTTTCCCATTTTTCCAGTTGACCATAAAATTACAATTATAGGAACGTCTCCGATGACCCGCGGACGAGAATGCCGTAAATTCAAGGACGACAAATTTATTTAAATTGACCTCAGCCAGTTAGTGGCATCACGTGACTCAAGTCAAGATTATCATATTACAACGCAGCAGAGCTCCGAAACTTCACGGCCATCTAAATATTAGATATGACTGCTAGTTTATGAAACTGATGGCTAGCCCTTAAGAGAGAACGCGATCTCGAAGTCGTAGATAATTCATATACACCAAGTTGGGTTTTTGGAATCCATAAGCGAAATTTCGAATATTACACCAAATTATGTGTTGTAGTGGCAAACTCGATGAGTTTTCCGCGTTCCGTCACAGTCAAGCGAGCCAACACACATTACTATAGACGAGAGACGTAACCTTAATATTGAAAGCTCGAAGTTATTTCCTGTAGGCACGTGTAATCTAATTTAGGAAATACCCGTAGCTTTTTCAACTTGATCTGTCTCTTTCATCTCATATCATCATCCAACATCCGATCATCGAATGGTTGCAGAAGAAACTTCCTCGAAACTCGAAACTCCGACATCACCTCTGCAGAGGATTCTAGACTTGCCGCTAGCCCTAACTTCATGTCAAACAAATCAGAAGGGAAGAAAAAGATGGAGGAGGAAGGCGTCCCACCCATCCAACCCACGTACTCTACCGAAATCGATCCACAAGAGCATAGAAACGAGCTCGAAGAACTTCTAAAAAATGGGAAAATCGCCAAAAATCAGATTGAAAATGTAAAGGCTGTTTTACAGGATTTTGATAACGGTGTTGAGAGAGCACCATATTACCAAGATGGCAAAAGACTGGAAAATCTAGATGACTACGACCCGAAAGGGGGGGCTTTGTGGTTTGAGGTATTTCTCTCCAAGAGTATCGGTATATAGTTTCAATTCGTTGACACGAGATTAGGAGGAAGGCGAAATGTTTTATTTTGGCGCAGTTGCATTCCCCCATCGCGCTGGAAAGCCCCACTCCAACATAGTAAGTAAATTTGGGATGCCGCATTGTCTCTAATTTTTTTTCGAAATACCATATCTAAATTCGCCTGTATATGAACCTGTTTTACATTTTCCCGTCTTAGATAAATTTGGAAGTGCGATTGATACCAGCTATATTAGGCCGTACACCAACTGCAGCCGAAATGCTCCGATTCGAGGTGCTCAATGATACGGGTGCTGGCGCTCTTAGCTTGCGGCCCACCAACCGCTCAATATTGAATCCCCCACAAAGTTACACTTCCCTCTACCCCGTTCGCCACAGTAGAACACTCAATGGACCCATTACAACACCAACTCTAATGGTAGAGTGTAGGTTGTATGATGCCACCTGGAGCAAGCCATTGGGAGGTTGGTTCAATGAAGTGGCATCACTGGTGCGAGACCTCCCCGGTGTCCCGGGCGTCCCCAGAGTGACAGGGAAGAATATCAGGCAGCATTTCTACTTTGCAACAGTCGCAGGCCCTACCTCCAATCTCTATTGCGCTCTCACCAAGGGAAGCATAACAAATGCCCTTCCCAACGTGCCTCGTTGACCCTTTTCATTACAAGCCGCGCAAAATTAGTCCCCATGTTATTATCATTACTTGGTTTTCTGTTTGTAGCGGATCGATTTCTAAAAATGTTCCCACTCTTAAGATCTTGGGATTTACAAAAAGAAAACCAGCGTGCTCTGCGCCCCATCCAAGCTGAATTTAATTTCCAAATTGCATAATTGACTGTTTACTTATTGCATTTGATAACATAGACTATGTGTTGACTTTACGACCACATGCTGGCTTTAAAACAAAATATGAGTGCGAGAGTACTTCCAAATCTTTAAATTACAACTGTCCGCGTGCCTGCTGCGGCTGAGTCTCTCGCCCATGGTCGCAATTGGCGGATACCGGTATACCCTAACCGAAATCGGTAATTTCGATATTGCAAGTCTGCTCCTGGTGCTAATTCCAAGGCACATTCCTACTTACTTAATCCTTTGTGCTCCCTTCCGCTGTGTCTTCACGATGTCTCACGATACTGCTCCGCGGACTTTCTCTCCCGACCTCATGCTCACTATCGCGCAGATGCGCTAACGGACCGAAGCCGAAACGAGAAGCCGTATACAAAAACTCGACGAGTTTTCTATCGCGAAAGGAACCCTACACTTCGCCATGGCCGCCGAAATAGCAACCACCCATCTTGGCCGCAAAATGCTCGCTGAAAAAAGACGGCACCAACTACTCGGCAATGGAACCCGCGGTTTCGCCGCTATGGACAGCGCAGACGTCACGGTGGACATTGAAGCCCTCGTTCGCGGAGCTCATGCGAATCCTACGAGCCCTACAGAGACGGACTGGTGGTGGAAGAAGAGTCTGGGGAATTTGCAGCTGGCACACAGATCCTCTGGGAACCTGTTGCATGTCAAAACTGTTAGCCATGTCGAATCACTGGCCACCTGGGCGGATGTGCTGGAATATATCTCACACAACCCAATAGTACGAAGTATTCTTCAAAAAATATGTATTTTTGGAGGTCAGGGGTGGAAAACTAACATTTTCAAATCTCAACAGGCGAAAGCTGCATCAGGTCGGCCGATACGCCAAAACCGTCTATTGTGCGTGCGTTTCTTTTACTCCATATCTCAATATTCATAGTTATTAGAGAGACTGACAGGAATTTGTGCCAGTGTCTTTAATACCCCTCGTTCCGATGTATCCATTCTCTTTCTCAAATGGCTTGATGAATTCGAGAAGGCCTGCATTCAAGCGAAACAGTTGGAGCTCGACTCATGGAAGATATTCGCCGACTTGATAAGATATCAACATCAGGCTTCATCTTGGCATTTCGTCTGGAACCTCGACCCCACGAAACACCACAGATTCCTTATGACCAGCCAACCTACTGGCCCCTATCGTATGACCTCCCAAAATAAAATAAAATTAATACGAGTATGTGCTCATAATCATTCTTAGACACCGCTTCCTTCGCAATATCCATGACCGAACTCCTTCTCCTATCCACTCGACTTCCCAAACTCCGTCGCTCGGGGTTTACATGGCGTCCCACATGGCCTACCCTCGGTATAGGCAGTCGCAGTCCGGAAAAGCCAGATCTATCATCGGATCACCGTGCGAAATTCAAGTTCGCACCCCGCAGCACACCCTCCGAACTGTTACTCTCTCTGGATTCACAATTCCTCACGAAAAGACCATTACTATACGTCAAGCATCTAGCATTGGATATCGCTTACGATTCTTCCACAGGGTGTATGGTCGACATCACAACTTCTGATGTCGGAGACCACATCAACTTGCTTCCCTTGCTCTACAAACGTGACTTTCAACCAATAGACCTGGTTGTTCGTCTCTTCGATCAGGAAGTTGACCGGTGGACAGCTTTCATTAAAGCCTATGGTGCCCATATCAAAGCTCTAGTACGTCAAAAACCCTTTTGAGAAGTTCTCTTCAACCATGCATTCTGGTAGGTATCTTAAATATATCTAACGGCCATGTAATATAATAGAGAACCTACCTTTACGACAACCGCGTCCAAAAAGCGACAATAAACACAATCCTCGCCTCTTTGAAACTAGTCGACAGTCTACTCCTAATCGCCCAAAATAATGCCACAACCCTCTTCCAGTTCCTCTCCGATGACGTCTACAACCAAAACGCCAACCTACCGCACTTCTGGACCTGGCGACACCCTTCAAACCCCACCGTAACATCTAGTAAAAAGTCATCCGAATCCGAATCCGAATCGAGTAGCAGCACCGGAACGACTTCCACCTCACCGGTTCTCCTTCTAGACGCTTGTCCGAGTCAGTATGCCGAGTTGGTCCGAGATATGGAATATTTCACAGAAGTCCAGGATGTGCTGAAAGGCTGGGAAGTCGACCTACGGGGACAGATGCAGTTGATATTCAATCTGATCAGTATCGACGAGGCATACCGTTCACGAGAGCAAAACACTAGTTTGAAAAGATTGAGTTGGATTACAGTATGTACCTCCCTTACCTTCCCTCTCTCCTAAGAAAAAAAAAAAAAAAAGCTTGTGAGCTAATATAATGTGTGTGAACAGTTTATATTCCTTCCGATGCTCTTCATGTCCTCTCTATTCGGTATGAATATCAATCTATTGGCGAATAATCCGGAGTGGTGGTGGTACCTCGTCTGGACCGTGCCGTGTCTCTTTTTGGTTTTGTTATTTTGGTTTGTGTATAGAATTTGGGATCAGAGGAGGATAGCGGAGGAGGAGTTACCGTTCAAAATTGCATGACACAGGATATGATAAGAAAAATGAGTAAATAAAAGCGGCGTCTGGATGTCCATTTTCACCCTTCTGCGGGATCAGGACGGTATTTGGCTTGTGAGACAATTTTTTTACCTTATTACCTCAAGCCTTCTTAGCTTTTAGCGTTGGAGTTTCTTTTATTATCAAATCCACAGGACTGGTCTACCGAGACTGAGGACTGGTGCAGTCTTGTAACTAAACTGGGCTGGTGCAGTCTCGGCACTAGAAAGTTTGGCTGGTGTTCATAGAAAAGTATCATAAAAGTTCCGGTCTCTCGTTTTGGTCATCGATCAAAATGTATACCAAGAAGTACGCTGAATGAAAAACAAAAAAATTTAATGGATGATAGGTGAAGCTTTATATTTCTATTAACAAAATGTGCGTATTGCTCAGAGTAGAGAGACTGCTAGAAAGATGTGCTATGCCAGATAAATCCGCTTCAATCACTGATAAAAAAAAGTAGAGAAGCAAGCGCCCACAACCCTAATATAGATGTATAAGATAGGAATGCAAACGCCGCCCAAACGCCAACCAGACCAAAAATGACATGCCAAATGAAAGAACCATAAACCAATAAACCATCCGCGATGCGCAAAAGCAGAAGCTTCCTTATCCTTCTAACAAACCCAAAGCCGATAGCACACTTCCATTCTTGAGTAAGAGGCCCCATTCAAGGGACACCAAATCCTCTTCCGTTCTCTAACGCCACCCTCAACTTCTCCCTCATCTTCTTCCTACCACTATACTCCGGCAGCAATAACCTCCCAAAGCATGTCAAACTAGTAGGAACCCGCTCGCTATCCCCTCCATTCCTCTGAATCACAAACATAACGCTCGAAATCCCACTAACCGGGACACGATCGCTCGCCGTCACAAACTCCAGCAAAGCCCTCTTTTGGTTATTATCGTAGGTTCGGACTATGGCCCAGAAGTCCTTAATGCAGCGATGATTCGGGTGATACCCGTCGTCATATTTGGCTGCCACTTCCAATGCCGCGATATCGATTTCATTCGAGCCTTCAACGAGATGACGGAGTATAGCCGGGTTAAATAACTATCAGAATCTTAGTATCAGGTTCATATCAAATATAATGGTTCGTACAGGTTACACATACGCTAAGACTCTTTCTATCCAGCACGGCGTGGAATCCTCGGTCGAAAGCCTCAAACTGGGGTCGTATGGATTTATCTGCTAACCAAAAGACGTAATCTTCCACATACTGCTCTCGGTTGGCGTTGGTTACCAGTTCTGACTCCTCGGCTTCGACCTTGACAAAGCGTTCGCTTGTGAGTTTGACGGGTGATGTCGACGAACAGGTGGATTGTGCCGGAGACATGGTTTGTTGTTGCTTATGGTACGCTTTCCAGGTTGCGGCCGCTTCTTCATTTTCATCGATGACAACAGCACTATTTCGTCTTGACGTCGAGGAAGAGGGTGAGGCTAATGACCCGGGTGTCATAATTTCCGGCGTGAGGATTCGGCGTGAGGAAGTATCGCTTGTCGATATCGAGTCGGTCACATCGAGAGGATGTGACTGATTTTCTTCCGCAATCACATTCGAAAAATCGTCTCGATCTTCGGTCTCCTCCGGATTCGGGATGGTTAACTGTGGCCGTACGAGCGCCGGTGCGGATCTAAGCTTCTTAGAGATAGATCCGGATAACCAGCTGAAATCCAAGTCCTTGACCGGTTTCTTCTCGACGGATACGGGAGCCCATCGGTCTTCTCTTCCGACTTTCATCAAATCGACGCTATGTACTCCTCCAAACGCCTCATACCCAAATTCATAACTCCTCACGAAAATATCTGCAACGTCTCCATCCTCTTCCCTCCACTCCAGAAGACTTTTCATCCCTTTCACCAGCTCCGGCCAGCCATCCGCTAGATCTTCTAAGCCTACTTTCCACCCCAGCAGTTTTCGATACACCACCAAAGGGAAGCTGATCGGCAACGTTACTCCATTGTAAACCGCCAAACCGACTAACAACCCCAATAGTTCGAACTTGTGCATCGGTTCCAATGTAACAATGGAGAACCAACTAAGCCTTGTCCTCTCATCCGTCGCAAAACAGCCAAATTCACCTTTTGTCACCTCCTCCCATAGCAATCTGAAGTATTCCTGCTGCACACCACCGTGGTCCACACCTTCTTCACCCACATCCAAAAACCTCACTTTCAGTGGTCTCAAACACTCCCTCAACTCTCTCCCAACTAATTGATCCAAAGTATCCCTCACAACCGACGTGCGGTGTACTTCAAGCAAGAGATACATATTCATCGCGATATCGTAGCTCTTCATAATAAAATTCCGAAGCCATGATTGGAAGTTCGGCCGCGTGACGTCTGCCATCTGGTTGACAAACCTATACATCGCCAGTGCCTCGTCGTACGCGGCAGACATGCGATGAAAGTTTATCGAACGGAAAAATTTGACGAGGGCGGAAGGAGGGAGGAGGAAAGCGTGGTTTAGGATATGTGGGGATTCAGGAGGGCCTGAGGGTAGCGATTGAGCATCTGAGGGTGGCGAATCTAACAGTGTCGGATCGGTAGCGGGTTTTGCTTTCTTTAGATACCACTTGACCGGCATGTCCTTATACTCGAGCCGGTCTGCGAGTACCTGATTATGAAAGTAAAATTCCTCTAAACCAAGAGCTTCATGGTCATCATCTATCATATAAATTAGTGTGTGTACTCTGAAGTATGTTAGGAGAGGGCTTACAAAGAAACCGTAGGAATTGTATGCTGGAATCGACAACTCCTCCACTCCTAGGCCTCTCGCCACCGTCCCATTCCTTCAACATGACGGCTCTCATCCACTCCATCACGCAAACTATGATACCCCAGCCTCCCTTATCTACCCCAGAGCTCACAACTTCACTCGCTAGCTCCTTCCCCAGTTCCCTCTGAAGCCTTTCTATTCTGTGCTGCTTTTCCACTTTCGCGTAGTTGAGCAAATAGTTCTTAATGGTTGTTTTTACACCACCTTCAAACATTCCGTAGGAGTACCAACACCTTGCCAGTCTCGCCACAAGCCTCAGCATGCTATCGTCCTCGAAGCTTATGTCCAATGATACGGAACCCTTACATTTCTCCCTTCTGCATTTGTCCCATACCTCAGTCGTCGCTACTGGAGACGCAGCTGCGATGACTTGTAGAGCGATCAGAAAGACCCGATTAGCAACATCAGGTTTGACGTTTGCAGGCTTGACCACTTTTCTCGGCCTTCCATCGATTTCCAATTCTTGAACTGTAGGAAACAATTCACCCAGTGCTTTCCAGGTAGCATCGATAATGACCCTTCCCATTTTCTGTTCAAACAGAATTTTCAGGCTTCTAACTATCTTCAAGCTATTCCGGGCGCTCATATCATCGTCGGGAAAGCAATTGCCAAGGGTCTCAGCATTACCAAAGACGTGATGACAACTTTGGCGTAGAAAGCCTTCTGACTCTCGTCGTGCGTATGGTGAGGCAACTGGGTCATCGAGCATACCGACGAGAGCGGCGACGATTTCAGTTGTGAAGTGGGTGATGGATTGCGGAAGTGATATCGTACTTCTTGTGCTTAACGGCGACGTTGTGGTTATACTGGCCTTCTCTTCAAGAGTTGGTTTAGGTGCTCTGCTGGGTGTAGTGTCTGGTGACCTTCGTTGGGTGATATCTCTGGGATGCTGGCGATGGACCGGGTGAGGCGGTGAGGGAGGAGAAAGTTCGTTTACATCGGGTGTGAAGAACGAGTTTTTGGGTGACGTGAGGTACGATGAGAGATCGTGGGAGAGTTTCCGTCTGGCGGATTTCGTAGATTGCTGGTGGGACCATGCTTGATGGGCAGGCGGGGTTGATACTTGGAAGGAATGACGGTTGTGATGGTGTGGGGTTGTAGTAGAGAACGAGTTCTTGTCTATCGTCGTAGGAGTTGTGTGAGTATCGACACTCTTAGTAGTCGAATTAACCTTCTTCCTTCCCTCAGAGTCTGACTTTGAAGAAGCAATCCGATTTCGTTCGCTGTCGCCTGTTTCATCAGATTCCGTGTACCGGTCCATTGGATTTGGCGAAAAGTCGGGCAATAAATCAGGTCCCGCCGATTTCCTACCAATGACATCAACAACTTCAATCGGAGGTGGCAGAACATTCATCTCCAAACTCCTAGCAGCAGTCGTGTTGAAGAGACCTTGCATGAAAGATTTGGAGTCTCTCATTCCCAAGTCAACTTTGCCCCTCTTCTCCACACCTCCTCCTTCGCTGGTTTCCTTTTTGACATTCTCCAATCCGGGACACAAGCCCCTGTACGGTTCATCGGCTGTCGCAAGTTGACACGCAATAATCCTCGCACTCAACGGAGTGAACTCCCGTTTGCTGCTGGACAATGAAGAGGTACCGGCGGGGGCTTTGGAGGCATGTAAGTGTCGCCGGGCGGTGGCACATGTCGGAGTGTAGCATTCGGACCGCTGGCAGCCGTAAAGGAGTTGGTAGATGTACTTTTTGACGAGGGCGTTGAACTCACGTTGCCGCTGTGCCTGGGAAAAGGAGGATATGGAAGAGGGATCACGGAGGGTGATCGTGTTTTGGACGATTAGCGGGGGCGCATGAGAGGGAAGGCTGAAGTAGCGGTAGGAAGTTGAACGATGGAGTTGGGGACTGCTGGAGGTGGTGTCGATGGTGGGAGGAGCCGGAGTGAACATGATCAAAGATCTAGTGACACCCGTCGACAAAGGTTTTAGGAGCAGATGAAAGAAGAAGCGAGCGGCTCATATGAACAGGAAGAAGCCGACGATGATGATGATGGCGTTGATGGGTTTCGATGACGGACGGGCGTTGATGGTTGGGAAATGCTTGATAGTCCGAAGAAGGTGGTGGTGGTGGTGGTGGAGCGGGTTGGGCAGCGGCAAATAATAACCAGTTTCCCCGTGTTTTAGCGCAGGATTCAACCTCCAGCAATCCATAATAATGATACTTTGAGTATTTAATTCCCCTCGGTCGGAGCGCGTGTATGCGGTGGTTCCACGTAGAAGACAACATGATCCGAAGAAAATAGTAACTACTGAAAAGATGGATAGTTTATTCCAAGGTCTCCTCCCTCGGTCTTCTGTCTCCGAAACCCTCTCTCGTGTGAGGTCATCAGATCCGGCAGGCGCAGGTCGACCAGGCGAGGTCTCGACGTCGTCGCAACGCATATATGGTTAAGTACTTAAAGTACTTAAGTATATATATATATATACCAATTAACTGTGCTGTGAATTAACTGTGCAGTGCGGCTACCGGCTATAACAACCTGAAACTCGCATCTCCTACTACCAACGAGACTAACTACATCTCCTAGATGTATGTACACTCCTATCTTTTTGGACATTAACATACTCGGTTCACTTGTACAATTGTTTCATGGAAATTAAACTACACCTACTAACTGTCTACGGGAGAAGCCATCCACATTTTGGCAATGAACAGCTAGCGTTTGGAAGCCCAAACGCCTATATGATGCGGGAGGGATTTCATAAATCAAAGAATTCGTAATAAAGCTCTTAGAAACGCGTATATATCCTACTTCGTCTTGCCATGGAGGCCATGATCATGAGCTTTCAGCGAAACGACTCGTTAGCTCCAAAACCAAGGCGGTTCGAAGAAAATCGCACTTTCCTGAGCGAAGAATATCTTGCCAATCGCCCTCCTCACCCCGCAATGTAAGAGTACCCTCAAAACCCATCAATTCATCTAACAAGTCCTCTTCAATAGAAACTGGTGGAACCCTTTCTATCATTATTTTCTTGAATAGTGCAATGCTGGTCTTATGTCGGTTCAATTCTTCGCTGTTATGATTACTAGGGTTGCTCAAGGCTGCTTCAACCCAGCCGGAGAAGGGACCAAACAATAGATTGGTCAAAAATGATGATATCCTGATACTTGTTTCTCGTTGGATGGAAGGCCAAGCTGGCCTTACGATGCGAAAAGCCAAATGTTTGTTCAAATTTCCGGGCACCAGATCCGTACCAAAACAGCATTGCAATCGCACGCACCTATAAATTGTCATCTTTTTAGCTCTAGAATCATATTATCCACCGCCAAATCAAAATATTATTAGACAATATGTTTGAGTTCTCAAGTTGATATGAGATCCTATTTGATCTCTTCGGAACGGAGACAAAACTCACCAGAAATCTCCCAGGCTGAGAATCCATTTCCCGAACACTTTGGCAAGAATATTGTTTCCACGATTCAGAAGGAGACTTCGTCAATGGCTGTTGATGCTCGCTAGTATATCTTAGTCCATCTCCCAACGGCAGTAGCAAAGAACTATTGAGAGTATACTGGAGATGAATACTGTGTGACTCCTGAATTGTTTTGATTTTTTCCCTGAGCTGATTGAGCTGAGGGAGAATCTCAGATTCACCCATCTCTCTTATTCGAATCTTCAGTTCTATTTCTGAATAAGCCCACGTCCTGAAGGGCATTTGCAACATCTTTGTTCAATTTTTCGATCACTATAGATTGCGTCGCAAGCCGCTCCCTAAGATCGTGGTTGACTGCTTGTTGAACTCTGGTTTGTTCCTCAATATCTTCCATTCTTCTGATGAAGGCGTTCTGGACTTCTTGAAGGGTATGCCCTGACTGAAAGGAAGGGACTAACTACTCCGCAGGAGATCCCTATTTGGAAACTGGCTTGAAAGCTTAGTTGAGCCTCATCGTTAGATTCCTCCTTTAAGCAACAGTTGAACCGTTTTGCAAGGCATTCTAATGCTGCCCTACCTTCTAAATCGTTTTTCGATATCCCCGTCAGCGCTGGGACATCGTATGTCTTGTGAATCATAGTGATAAAATGGAGCGTGTACCCGGACGTGGTTGTATAGTGTGCTGTGACGCTTTGAATCCCCAGATAAAACAGGCACTTTCGAAAATCCAAGCAGAAATTAGTATATATATATACATATGATTCTGATAATTATAAAGTTGCTTCGCGGTTTCCAACAACTTCTTGTGTTTAAGCGGTTAACCGGGGCGCTTCGCAATGAAATAACGGGGCATGTTGAACCACTCATATCCTCATTCTATAACTCATGAAACACCACAATGGAAATTTAAATATAAAGCTCAAAGACAAAGACGAGCGGCCCGGACTGCAGTATAATCGATTAGTGCCTTGTTTTACACTTCAGGCGTATGAGCGTTTGAAGACTTCGCAAAGTCGCAAATGATTCTCCCATAAATGTGCTTGCCTAAGTAACTAAGCGCTTCTGTCTTTGTACGAGACCAAGGGAGATCGAGATTGCTTGATGTTTTCGCAAAATGTTCCTACTACCTAAAAGACAAGTATTCTTTGAGAATCAAGAGGTATTTCGAAAATGAAAATGAAATAGCATCAAACCAGAGTATGAATTTATTTAGTGAATTAAATCAGCAGCGCTGCAGCCACTAAATAGCGGCCAACGTTTGGGAACACAGTCAACAATGCACATATGGCGCCATGGCGCACCCGGTGTTGCAGTCAAAAAGCTGGTCCCTTTATATAGTGCATACGTATAACGACCAGAAAATCATATCTATTGGATATCTTTCGTGCCTGTAGCTGCATAGGTGAAGAGAAGAGAACTAGGAGGACAATCGTCTCGATTTAGCTTTATATTTCATCAATACATGATGCTATCTAGATCAGACTGACCATAATTACTCTGGTCTCGTAAACCAGACCCTACCGTGTTGTGTTGCAACACTCTCTGCGAAGCAGAGAGATTCAGCGAGACCAAATTACTCTAACCACTTGTACAATACTTTAATATACCTACATTGACTAGATTAATTTTATATGTCCCTGCTAGCTGCTGCGTTTAAAATTTTACATTCGTATACCTTCTGAATAGCTAAACCAATCTTCTTTGTGTGGTTTACTCAGATGACCATGGTTGGCGAGGACATTCTAAATATATTAGGCACAAAGCTAAGTGGAGTGACGTATGCCGTTAATACTGATCGATGGGGCAGTTAGCGTTACCACAATCATTGCTATTTCTACTTCAAGAATAATAGATAGTATAGTAGTATAGATATCACAAATGCTTAGGTAACATGAATAATATTTTATTCGAATATGTTCAGGAAGAAGCTGGGGTTTCTTAAGCTCTTAGGAGACATATAAGGCTCTTAGGGTAAGTTATGCGTTATGTCTAATCGCGAACTTTTATGAAAGCCTTTAAAAATGGAATGCACTAAATGAGTGTATGACGATGTTTATTCTATCATCACAATGGCGACCCAGTCTCGAGTCTCTCAGGCTTGTTATCGATACAAGACTTATGATATAACCCCGTAATTCCAACCCAAGCTCTAAATTTCATCTGCTAACGTTCACTTTAGGAAGTATGAGAGGCATAAAGACCCGTTACTAGTCTAGTCTACAGTCAGTTATAAAAAAAAATTATTAAAGTAGAAATATGAAATGGTTTCCCATACTCATTTGTGTCCTGACTATTTTAGGGCGGAGTGGTTTGTGGTCGAACGCAAAGACCCTTAACACACACGAGCTTGTTACCGCATACTTGGCAGTTCTTATCGGTATTGCAAGTAACTGTATATAGTTTAAACAATTTTCTGGTTAGCTAACGTTTTCTGCATAAAAGATAGTACCTGGAGATGCTTTTTATCGAACGGTGCTGTTTCTCTTGCTCCAAAGTTTGAACACGAGGGATGTTATATTCACCTGGTACAACTAAGCAGTTACGTTCGCTAAGTTCCTTTAGATCACTCTCAGATGAAGTGGGTAGAGCGATCGCTGTTGCCGCGAGTAGGGAGATTATAACGGAGATTGGCTTCATTTTAGGTTTTTCGTATCTGTTTTTTTGACTTGCTTAAGCGAAGAGGTAGTACTATAGTGGGTAACTTATATTATACGATGACTAGAATATCCTAATTGACACCTTGGCAGACATCCACAGTATTTATAAAATTCTGCCAGAACTGTATGCATGTATTCCAGGAGTCCCATTTTTGGAAAACCATTCTACGTTCGTAGATTCAAGGGTTGGGAGGAATGTGCAACCGAAAATTCCGTCTGACATAAGAATAGCGGTATACCCCCTGTTACCCGGCCGCATGTAACGTAGAGGAACAGGGTCCGGATCCAATATATGTTGATCGTCCTACTACGCTATATTTTGCCAGACCCCGAACTATCCGCAGCGCCATTTGCAGTTTTATATCTGCGAGTGCGGGGCAAATTAGTTTTCGAAATTTCCAGCTCCCTCCATAATGTCGAATTACCCAAAGAACGATTCAGGTTTCGGCGGCAGAAGGAGGGGGGAAATGTTTCTACATTTCAAAAAGCGGAGTACGAACAAAAAAGAAGCTCATCTTGGCCTGCGAGTTAACGAATTGAGAGTATCCGAAGTTTATAGAACCGGTACCAGGCGACGTGCAGGATAGCTCGGTAAATCATATATCATCCGTCATATTCCCTGGATTTGATTTCAGCCTAGTTCGGGAAATTTAAGGGGTCAGCAGGCTCAAGTAAGCCATAACGTTACAAAACAGGTCTCAAACCAATCGAAATCGCTTTCTAACTCTTGTGGTGGTACGGTGGGTAAAAATATCTGAATAACTTTTTCTACATCTGTTGTTACATCCGCTTACGCATCTGAGCCATATGATATATCGGATTTTCTTCTGCTCTCGCAATTGCAGTTCCAGCGGACGCAGCTGCATCTATGTTGTTACTATATATTATGACTACCAAGTGCAAATACTTCAAAAAATTCTCGGCGTCATGCATTACGTAAGAGCGATACCTCACTGTAGACTCCCGATTGCATCGTCATTGCGTATGTTCTCACAATTATAGAATACTATTTCAAATATCCTATTAATCTCTCATTGATATATCTATCTTCAATTATGGACCTAGAGTCCCCCGAGTACGCGTTTGTCGTTACCACCCATGTTGGTAGGTTGTTAATAGGTATAGCGTACAAATGAATCGTTCGTATGATGTCATTAATTTGACTTTTCAAATAGATTGGGTCTCGATGGTGTATATGTAATCACGAATGCATGGAATTAGACCTTTTTAATTGCTCTCCAGCTTAGTCATAACATATGCAATCATAAGAGAATAAAGCGATTGCAATCGGGGAGGGGACAGTCGGCTAAATTATAAAGAGTTATGGACGGAGAATTAAAATTTCAAGAACGATCATAGAGATCACTTGGTTAATTATTATTCATCACGAGCATCCCGATGATGATAATAACATGATGCAAAACAAAAGAGTCAACAAGCAGACAAGGGAAGAAGAGTGGCGGCGCAGCGCAAAGTATTAACAGGACTCGCGATCTCGCGGCGTTCTAGCAATGACAAAAGTAATAAAACAAAAAAGGGAAAACATAGAAAATATCGATATACGCAGTTAATATAGAAAGTATGGGGTTGTTCAGGTAGGCTTTCGAGGTTTGTGAAGCTTTTCAGCACCAGTTGGCGAGGTTGCAACACCACCATAGTTAAACGAAAAGTCCTTCTTGTCAGAGGTAGTAACAGGTGTGTCGGAATACTGAGGCTTCAGCTTCTCTTCAGCATCTCGCATTTGAAGGTCGAGTTGCTTGGTGATATAGCGATTTGGACGGGTGTTGGGAGCAACGATTGAACCATCAGACTTCGTCCCATACAAAACTTTATTCATTTGCAAATCTCGTTTATCAGCAGAATATTCGGCCCAGAGCTTCAGAATGTTGCGATTCTTGTACTAATCCGATTCGCGATAGACCAAGGAAGGAGCTCCCTGATGATCAAAGTCTGGATGGAAGAAATATTCATGTTGACAAGCGCGCTTGGCAGAAATGCGAAGTGCTGGATCATAGTTGAGCATGTGCTCGAGAAGATCGTACTCGTGGGTTTCGAGATTAGGGACGCTCTTTGTGAGTTCTCCGCCCGCCCATTGAGGGAATGTCGGTTTGTAATCGGGAAGAGAAGTAACACCAGCCCAGTTTTCCTCGTTTGGTGTTCCGAGAATGCTATTTAAAGGGATTAATATTGGGTTACCATCGAATAGTATGATAAAAAGCTTACCGGAAGATCTTGAAAATTTCATCAATCTCAGAGTCTCCGGGGAAGAGAGGGCGACGAGTGATCATCTCCGCAAAGATACACCCGATTGACCAGATGTCGATGCCGGTGGAATATTGCTTGCTACCCAACAATACCTCCGGAGCTCGGTACCACAGAGTGACGACCTATCTAACTTTTTAGCAAATAAACGACAGAATGACAAAGAGGGAAAGAGAGGGAAAGAGAAACGAACTTCGTGAGTGTAGGTACGGAGAGGAACGCCAAAAGCGCGGGCCAAGCCAAAGTCTGCAAGTTTAAGGTTGCCTTCCTTGTCGATAAGAAGATTCTGGGGCTTCAAGTCGCGATGAAGGATACGGCGAGAGTGACAGAATCGGACACCGTCGCAGATCTGAGCCATGAACTTCTTGACGATGGCCTTATCAAGGGGCTGGCCCTTCGGAATGGTCTCCATGTACTTTTTGAGATCCGAGTCACAGAACTCAAAGACAAGATAAAGCTTATGACCATCGGCATGAACGATATTGTAGAGTCTAACGATGTTTGGATCATTCATTTCCTTCAAGAGAGAGATCTCGCGAATGGCTGTGGATGGAACACCTTCGTCTTCCTGTTCAAGACGGATCTTCTTGAGGGCGACCAGACGATTGCCATTGCGGAGGTCATAAGCTTTATAGACCACACCATATGTACCTATGATCAAACTATTAGTTATATTGTCTCTATGTCTAGACAGATGATCTAAAGCGCTTACCTTCACCAATTTTATCGAGCTTGTGATAGTTCTCCATAGCGGGAGAGGAGGAAATAGAAGAGATCCAAGATGGAGAGTTGGAGGATCTGTGGTTATTATAGCGGCCAACGTGACCTCTGTTAGCGGCGGTTTGGGCGAAGGCATGTTGCTGCTGTTGAACGTAAAAGCTGCGAACGAGGGGTTGATAAGGACGGCTGTCGTCTCGCCCGGGCATGGTACCGCCAGGAGGACGTCGACCGAACATTTTAGTGTTTGAGGGAAGAATGATATCAAAGGGGAACGATGATGAAGAGAGAAACTGCCACGATATCAAGAATGGGATCTATCCACCGCGGGGTTGTGATGTTCAAGAAAAAGGATAGAAAAGAAACAGGCTGTCGTGTTGGTCTTGCAACGGAGACAGGTAAACAGGTGATGGAGGAAACAGAGAAGATGGTTGCTAAAGAGACTCGAGAAGTATTCCCAATCGGAGTATGTTTGAGAAGTTTTCTTTGAGATAGCTGTGATGAAAGAGCAAAAGAAGATGCTACGATCGAGATGGCAACGGTGAAGATGGTAAGAAACGGTTGGGAGGGAGAGAAGGAGAGAAGGAGAGATGAGAATAATCTGGACGGTGTTAAATAGTCGAGATCATTCTGACTGATCAATCAATCTCATAGTCGCCTGTGAAGTATAACCCAGTTTACAACAGCAACGGCAAACAACAATACATGTAAACGGCCGAGCTGGGTAAGAATGATGCGAAGCCATAACCATTATGCATCGATATACCAAGCTCTCCAACTATTCCCAAGGCGAATGAAACTTGAACTCAGTAGAAACAACTGCTAGAAAACGGTACTTTGACAAATATCAAATAGTGATAACAACAGCAAGAGCAGAAAGGACTAAACTTTCATGTTAAATAGCAGGACTATGATATACACCACAACTGACGACTTACGGTGACTATCCTTTATCAGAAAATGTATAGGTAAAACGATGAATGATATATATATGCTATTAAAATGAGCAGTAGACGGTGTTTGATGAGAAGAAAGTCGTCGGATCTGGATTGTTGTTGTTGTTGTTGTTGTTGTTGTTGATGAGGATGATGATGATGATCAGATCTGCAGTGCGATTGTGTTGTTCGACGTTGGATTCGGACGTCCACCCAACGCACACGAGAAAACCCACGTCGTCGGATAGCAACCTGGTAAGCTGGTGAACGAAGTGTCTACTCCAGTCGGATTGCAAGACGGAAAACTCTGATAACAAGGAAGCCAGCCTCTAGCTCTGCGTTTATCTCTCGGGGTGTAGACTCAGCTGCCAGAATATGTCGATAGCAGTGTCGAAACGGCCAAGTGTCGATTCGGGTCGAATGAAGTTTTCGTCGCCACTGACAGCTCTGCGCGAAAGAGAGAGGTCTGTTTTTCCGAGCTAACGAAATGAGTAAGGTCGTCCGTCCGTCCGTTCGATTCTTCTTCTTTGTATCGCAAACAGCCCACCCAAAACAAATAAACAACCTTTTCAAAGGCTGCCCGTTTTCAGTTATGAAACATCCCTCTTGACGACTCGACTTTATTCACGCGCGCGTGTCTGCTATCATTCCTCCTGCTGTAATCAAGTACTTGAGTACTTGAGTACTTACTTACTTAATCACCACGCCGTTGGACGGGAGCTTGGCCAAGCTTTGGATCCGTCCATCAGATCTACTCGCGTTCACCTCACGCGAAATACTCGCTCGACTCTACTTCGCGATAGGACCGTTGTCAGCTGTTGTTGGATATCGGGGTTTGTTCTTTTCAGACTGTACCCATACCAACATGTGAAGCAAAAAATCAGTTAGGATTTCTCAAACGGCCCCACTGGCCAGTAACCAACCGCTATTATCATTCTATATTAGATCCACCAAAGCTTTATTCCGATAGGCGTAGCCTAATATACTCAGCGAAGCTTGACAACCACTGGGATAACCAAGGCGACACCCCGGAAAAAGATCGCTCGAGATATCCGGATCCTAAACTTCAGCGGTTGCACTAAATTCCTAGATTTTTAAAAGCCAACTTGGACAACATGCCGAAGGACGTCGCCCTAGAAGCTCATGCCACAGCACCCAGGTCCGTCCGGGAATTGCAGAAATACTACCAAAAGCTACCACTAGAATTCCTTCCTCTTGCGTCTCAGATATTGGACCTACGAAGCATCGAAACTTCGACTTTTTGTGGCAATTCATTGCGAATAGTGGACAGGATATCGCCGGACGCTCTTTGTAAACTATATTCCTCGTTCCTTGGACAAGAAGTAGACCCGAAAGAGCTGAATGAAGTCTCGGTATACGAACATCCATCTCTACCAGGTATTTTTATCATTCATGAACTTTTATAGTTATTTTTCTAATAAGAATTTTATTTAGGCTTGAGGTTATTGCCATCTCTACTCTCGATAAAAGTTCAAGAAAGACTACTCTCAAAGTTACTCCTTCGGGATCTTTCAAATCCCGAACACCTCACGAACATCCATCTCCATTATAATATCCCTTATCCGGATCCGCTTAAATCTTTCTTCGATCTCCCCAAGTCAACTACATATATTCCAAAAGACGCAAATATCCACAAACCACTCAGCGTGACAGAAGTGCTGGAGAAGAAGCTTCGATGGATGACATTAGGTGGACAATACGACTGGACAGCAAAGGAATATCCCGAAGGATCACCGGTCCAGTTTCCACGGGACGTCCGGGATTTGATACACGGGATCGTAAGTTGATATACAGCAGGTTCTTCCCGAGCACCGTCTAACTGTAGTCGCCCAAGTTTCCCACTATCGAGCCAGAAGCCGCCATTTGCAACACGTATTCACCAGGTGACACCCTCTCGCCCCACAGGGATGTCAGCGAGGAAGCCGACAGGGATCTAGTGTCTATCAGTATAGGGTGTGATGCTCTTTTTCTCATCTCCCTCTCAGAGGAAACATCGACTCCTTCGGCAATACCCAAGCCTCCACAGACATCAGAATCGAAACCTCCTACTCAACGAAAACCGAATAAGAAGAAAGCGACGACAGAACCTCCTCCACTCCCTCCACCGCTTGATTCCAAATCGCTAATCATTAGAATACGTTCCGGCGATGCTGTGGTTATGGGTGGCGAGTCCCGATGGGCCTGGCATGGCGTCCCAAAGGTCATCGGAGACACCTGTCCCGAAGAACTCGCCCAATGGCCCGAAACGCCTACACCGGAAGGCGCAGAATCGGGCACAGAAGACGCGACTCGCTGGAGCGGTTGGATGAAACGAAAAAGAGTCAACTTGAACATCCGTCAAATGTATGAATACATCGGCGGCGACGAGCACCACAGCTAGTTCATAAATTTTTGTATGTCGGATTTGACAAAAATATTTTATCATCAAACCGCTTGCCGAAGCGGAACCTTTTCTCTCTAACTCAATTTCGGGCAAATACCAGAGCTATCGGCCGCGCAATGGCAGAAATTCGTGACTGACGATGGATAATGAGCTATTTGCGCGCCGCTACTAGACATGGAGTACTGCAATATTACCATTGAGGGGCCTCCACACTTTATCCGTGGTAGTATTTATTTTTCTCTGTCAAAGTGAATCTAGAATGCCAGGGTGCGGTTCGGCAATCCACCCAATCGGCCAAAGCTATTTCTTGATTGGCTCCTCAACATCAACAACCCGGTCTACTTGTCTCCAGTCAACTTCTCATGCTCGAGCTCGTTGGATGCAGCTTGGACTCGCACTTGTGCAACAGACTTGCTAGCTTGCTCTGTTTTTGGTAGAATTTTGACGTGTCAGCACATCTTGCCCTTCCGCGACTCCACCGGCCAAATAAAATAGTCGTAATTGTTTGGGTCCGCTAATACGCCTCGAACGGACTTGAATTGGTTCTCGAAATTATAAATACACTCGCTCCTCGCCCTCCCAATCTCAAGTATATCAAAATAATCTCCAAGGTCGAGGCCGTAGCATTGCTCTTTCCACAATTGACTATATACAAAACATGCCTCCCCGAACAATCTATCTCGTCCGTGAGTACCTTACTCTAGTTCTTCTACAAGGGATCCGAAAAAATTCTAATGATGTCACAACACTTCTCAGGCCATGCAGAAGGACACCACAACGTCGGTTGGCAACACCATCTCCGCGATCCGGACCTCACCACTCTCGGTCACAAACAATGCGCGACTCTTGCCGCCAACTTTCCTCACCATGCCAAAATTACAACCGTGATCTGTTCTCCTCTCAAAAGAACGATACAAACAACTCTTGAATCTTTTCACCCGACTATATCCCGTCTATCATCCTCGAACTCATCTTTTAAAGTCGTCACCAATCCGTATTTCCAAGAAACAGGTGAATGGGAGTGTGATATCGGCTCCGTGACGCCAGAATTGAACACCTGGTTGCAAAAATATCACAATGAAAACCCGGAAGTGAAGGGGTATGGCCATATTTCTCTGCTAGATTTCTCGCTGGTGCAGCGAGAAGCACCGGATTGGCCCGCCAAAAAGGAGATTTTTGCGGCGAACAAAGCCACAGAGCGGGCCGAATACGCCAGGCAATGGCTGTACGAAAATTTTGACGAAAATGAAGAAGTAGTCATCGTTTCGCATGGTGGGTTTTTACACTTCCTAACGGACGATTGGGGTCAGTATGAGGAGTCGCAGGGAACAGCATGGAGGAACACGGATTGGCAAAGCTTCAAGTTGGTTCCAGATGGTGGGAGGATGAAATTGGTGCCTGGGGAGAAAGGAAGTGGGAACACTGAGGGTAAAGACGATGGAGCGACGGAGAGGGCAGAGGTTAATGCTGGTGGGCATACTGGGAGTGTCGCTGATAAGATTTGATCGGTTTTGTATTATTCCGGTTGCGAACTCCTTTTATATATTGTATTTTTGGACTATTTTAAGGGTATTATTTGGGGGTTTTGGCCTGCGACCCGAGACCAGTTTTGGCCTTCTGTTTGTTTAAGCTATCATCATTTAGCGTAGATGTGCTAGGTTCCGCACATGTTACATGAAACTTTAAATTCTAGCTCGCGGATACCAAGAAGATCAGAATGAAATGTCTAATATGTATACAATGTAGAGTTATTCCTAGCATAGGCAATACATTATACTAGTATTATATACAAGCGTTTGGTGATTGTTTTTGACCAAAATCCAGCTATTTTGTTTTTCTAACATAGGGTCTATTCTAACTTATCAATTCTAGTCCGCACACGACTTATCATTTCTCGTCCCAGGGTGTAAGGTACGTCACCAAGTGATAAGTAGCCGTCATCGATTTCGTACCCACAGGTTTCCAGGCTATAAATGTTTAAATGCGCTCCAAGTAACTCGACATGATTTTCTCGAAGTGTTATATCGCCAATTTATCGCAGTACTCTTGATCTTGACCCAGATCAGATTTGTCAAAATGGCCTTTGCTCTTGTCACACCAGCCTCCCGAGGCATCGGCCTCGCCCTCACCTGCCAGCTTCTAACAACCTTGCCTCTACCCGTAATCGCCACCGCGCGCCACGATCTCCCTAGCGTCCGCGACCGAATTCTCTCCAAATTACCATCTTCCAACGCCCCCGACGCCTCAGACCGCCTTGATTTAGTCGAATGCGACCTAGAATCCGAAGCCTCTATAGCCTCCCTAGCATCCCACATAGAATCAAAGTATATTTCTCCAAACGCTAAAGATGCCCACCTCCGTCTCGGATTTTGCATTCCGGGAGTCCTCTTCCCGGAACGTTCGCCCGATAAGATCGATTACGACAGTGCATTACACGCTTTAAAGCTTAACCTTCTCGCACCACTCCTCCTCGCCAAGCACCTCACGCCTTTCTTACCCCGAAAATCCACCCACCTAGATCCAATCGAAGGATTAAACCCCCACCCGACATCAGTTCTCGCGTTCATGTCTGCACGTGTCGGGTCTATATCGGATAATAAAGCCGGAGGGTGGTACTCCTACCGTAGTTCTAAAGCTGGTGTGAACCAATTCGTCAAGACATTGGATATTCATTTGAAGACTAGAGCTGATGATAAGGCTATCTGTGTGGGATTACACCCGGGAACTGTCAAGACGGAATTGAGTAGGGAGTTTTGGGAGACGGTGCCTAAAGAGCAACTATTCGAGAAGGAGTTTAGTGCGGAGAGGCTGGTGGATGTGGTAAAGAATATCGATGTCGAGACGGGGAGAGGTAAATGCTGGGATTGGAAAGGGGAGGAGGTATTGCCTTGAGGCTGCAGCTGTAGTCAATCAGTCGCAATGAACATGTGAGCGACTATAGTTCGTGCTATGCATGTCTGGATTATAGCACGCGGACAATTAAGCTTATCAAACTGGGGGACGGAGACAAAAAGATGCATGACTGCCTAATAATATATGATCCCTCGAAACATCTTTTTTATGGGATCATGATCATGATCAATCTTGGCGCGCTTTGGAAGCATTTTCAAGACGACGAAAAAAATTTATGCAAGAATTAATATGGTAGACCAATATATTAAGTAGATTAGTACTATAGTTTGGATTAAGATCAATTGCTTTTGGTCACTATTGAACTAAATATGAAAACCTGCGAATTGATGTGATGATACGAGTTAGTGGTTTTTGGTGATACAATAGTACGGGTAGGTCGTAGGTCGTACGCAGACGGACCCACCTTCGGGTCGATAGGCGAGATCTCTAGAGACTTGGGGTAGTTGGTAGCGTATTTTGAATTGTTTCGGCTGAGTTTGGAGCCTTGCAGGGCAATCGGGCCTGAATTATCTAATCAGTCGGGTGTACGCTGGACCCCATTAGTGTAATAAAATTAAATGTCTGAGCAGGCAAGGATAGCGAACCGAGATAATTTTCTACTTAAAATCAAAATTGGTCCTTTGACAATCTAATAAAACTTGCAAGCAGGTGATCTATCGATCTAGTGATGCGCACAATCGAACTTTTCTTAGACTTCTTCTCGAGATCTCATAGGCCTATTTAACACTTTGACTCTCTCACAGTAGACAGCCATTCGTTTACTCGGGAGAATTTTGCACCGGGATAATTTTTTTACACGGTAGACAAGTATATATTGATATCGATTACTATACCTGTTTTGTAATATCAATGAAGTCATTAAATTTAGCGTCGGCAATATAGGCCCTGCAACGCATCCATTTGGCTGCGGACGTCGGACGTCGCGGAGCCAGATCTTCTAATGCGTCAGCTAACGTTATAACATCGCACGCTATAGCGTTAATTGATCTCCTTCGAATGTTCTTAGACCAACCTAGAGACACGCGTCGAATAACGTTAAAACAGATTTTTCGAACATCTCAGCAACTCAAAGCAAAAATTACAAAAGCCTGTGCTACGCTAGTTTACTTGGTATACGTGATGGTGCCCATGGTATCGAGGCTCAGAATCACAGGATGACTAAGAACTGTTGGATGGATACGAAATAATGGATTACGAAAGCCAAGAATCAATGAAAGTTCGCGTACTATGCAATTGCCGGTTTATTGTGCACGGGTCTGGTTCATGACTGAAAATCCAATTGCATCAGTCCTTAGGATGTAGGAGGCCTCGAGCGCTATAATCCGAGCCACTATGCTAGGCGAGGCAGCGCAGGGACTTGTGGGATTGGAGACTACAGTGGGATTTGGGGCTCCAGTATCTAGGAGGCGCCAACTCACTCTTCCTTCTGTATGTGTTTTTTCTTGGCCTTAAGCTAGGGATTTTTAGTATCCCATGGATCAGCACTTGGGCAATTGAGAATTGACAAGTTGCAAGGGATCGCAGGCTCAAGTATATTAGCAGAAATAGGCGGAGCATCATGCGTCAAAATGTACCCGAAGTTCTCTCCACCGGAGTGAAAATCCCACCGAATTATATAGAAAGTCGGGATATATAAGACACATTTCTAGTATCAACTTTATCACCATGTTTCTTTTATTCACCAGTGGCATTTTCAGTTCTATATCACCCTACCAAAGCCAAAATGACAGACAGTAATATCATGGATCCCAAACTTTTGCGATACCCTCCGTACAACTACGTTACATATGGTCCAGACACAAATTGCACCTTGGCGGTGTGTCCCGTCGTCCTTAGTGTCTACCAATATCGACCATCACTTCCCGCCAATGCCATATTCATTGCGCTTTACGGTATCGCTATGATACTACACATTATCCAAGGGTTTTTATGGAAAACCTGGGCTTTCACAATCTGTATTTTTCTGGGTTGTGTTTCTGAAATTGTTGGATATGGAGGAAGAATTATGCTCTATAACGATCCATTCTCGTTCACAGGATTCTTGTTGCAAATTAGTAAGATAACGAGCTAGTCAGAAGCATTGTATTTAAAAGATCTTTCATACTAACTCATACGGTGTTATAGTTTGCATCACATTCGCCCCCGTCTTCTATACTGCTGGGATATACCTCACACTTTCCAAAGTGTAAGATAACTTTGCTTATATATAATTCAGCACTAGATTCCGGCTAATACTCTTTACAGTGTGATCTTCCTTGGTCCTCAATACTCTCGTTTCTCTCCAAAATTCTATCTCTGGTGTTTCATTCCTTGTGATATTCTATCGCTAGTTCTTCAATCGATCGGTGGAGCACTCTCATCTACCTCTTCGGGTGGAGATGGTGGAGCAGTGGACGTCTCTATTGCAGGCTTGTCGTTTCAAGTGTTTACCCTTCTAGTTTTCATTGGCTTGTCGTTGGAATTCACATGGAGGTTCAGAAAGGCAACGGATTCGTCCATGAAAAGATCAAAGCTGCCGAAATCGTTCAAAATATTCGTCTACTTCTTAAGTGCTGCGGTTTTTTTCATTCTAATTCGGTGCGCCTACCGTATCGCTGAGCTGAAGAACGGATACGACGGAAGTCTTATTCATAACGAGGCGGGTTTCATCGCCTTGGAGGGAGTGTAAGTCATTTTTTCCTCGTTTAAACGTTTCCTGTCCTCGCCATACTAACAGTAGATTATAGCATGGTTGTTATAGCTGTCTTCTGTCTCAATATAGGACACCCTGGTTATGCTTTCCCAAAGGATTTGGGGGAGAGTTTGGCAGACGAAACTGCCAAAGCATAGCTTGGAACATTCGTGGAGTTTCGCGAACACTTGGAGCGGTCTAGTCAACTGCATAGAGGGACTAGTCTCTAGATTTTGCTTTTATATAGTACGCATTACAATACGCATTTTGTTGATAAATAAGTTTATATAACACCAAAAAATATTTTAAAATCAAGCTTTTGTTCTATCTAGTATCCAAATGAATGAGCAAATAGAATAGAACTATACTTTTCGCAATGCAAGTCTAGTCTGTCATTATATATACATTTTACACCGGTGCTGATTCTAAGACTGGATTCCAGTCTTTGATATTTATACGTAATCCGCAAGTTAGCCCTCAAACCCACACCTTCCGGCACCGATATATGAAAACTAACGCAGCCAAAGCTGCGGAATAGCAAGCATATTCTGTACGGTTCCGACGTCTTGTCGCAACCAGGGCAACCTTCAACTCAGCAGGTCAGGTAACTAGGCGTAGAATCTTTCACTTATGGACTATGTTTCATATATTTATTCTTTTACCCAATGCGGTCTCGACAGAAGCTTCTGGCTTATACAAGTACCTCAAGTTGTACCGCTGGTGTTGTTGATGTTGTATTTTGTTTTGATCATTTTGAGCTTCATGGCCCCATAATTGCATAATATCGGTTGGAATCTAAAAGCGAAGGGTTTTTTCTATGAAAGAAATACCATTTAGGAACGTGGAAAAGGCTATTCTAGCTTTGAGATCATTTATACTTTCATGTTGTAGGTCTATAAAATAAGCTGGCGTTAAGGTACCGACATGAATCGGGTTAATTACAATGCAATGCATGACATATAAATATACACAAATATTGCAAATAGATTGTTTTGTTCGAAATCATAAGAGGAAGTAACTTCAAAAAATATTCATATCCCAAGCTCCTTTCATTATCTGTACTGCTGGAAATGTTGCGGTTGTCCCATACTCTGCTGTAATCCACTTCCCTGGATCCCTCCCACAGGTGGTACTTGCGGCGCTGGCTCCGTTGGTCCTGTATAGCCGAACCATTGTCTTCTAATTTTGTTCATGAAGAGGAGCACTATAATGATGACGATTGCGATAACACCGACTGCGATTGCCACTTTGTATCCTTTCTGTAAGCCACCGCCTCCACCTGTAATGCTGTTTGCGAATTGCTCTAGTGTCTCGTTGGTAAGAACTGTCGTAAATGTTGACATGATGATTTCGGTAACCTGGCTCTGCACCGTGGTGGTAATTGTGCCAGAGTACTCAGTGACTACAGACTGTATTTGAGTCGTGATTGTTTCGATCGTGGTTTTGACGCTAGTCTGGGTGACTGGTCCCGCGTCCTGGTTTGGCGATGTTGTTTCAGCCGTATTCGACGCTGGTCTGACATCGATCTTCGCATTTGCATAGTATGCATTGCAATAACTTGTATAAATAGAAGTCATAACTTGAGCGTCCACTGATACTCCCCCATTGCACCAAACGTTAATACATGCAAGCATGGAGCTTGTAGCGATGTCGGTAAGGTCTGTTCGGCAGAAACAGCTATTGACAAGTGGAGATTTGGGGCATCCTAGCCACTCTCCTATTTCTGATTGGCATTGCGTAGCACATGGTCGAGCCTTGGTGATATCAGGTACTGAGAAGATTGAAACCGTATCCGCCCCACCTTGTGCCTCCGAAGGGCGAAAAAAAGCGACAGATAAAAGAAAGATAGCGACACTCGTTTGCGAAAACATTCTTCAGTTAACTATATTTGGCGAGTCTTAAATTTTGAGTTAGGTTATTCTACCAGCATAGAATATTTAATTTAATGAGTTTAAACGTTATAAACTGACTTGATCAATTAGGAGCCTTGACTATGCAGTAGTTCTATCGCCACGTCTTCCGTTGCCAAAAACGAAGAATTAGTATACTAGTATAGAAGTCTTTATTGAACGTCGAAATAGCTAATAGGCCCGGTCTACGTAAAGTTCCGTGACGCTAGTGCTTTTGCTAGCTGTTACTGATCGTGCGTTGTTGCGCTAGCCATTCGAAGCCTTGACGCCACAGAGCGGGAAGGATGACCCAAGTGCACTTCTGTCGGTCGCTTGTTGCCAATGTTGCGACGACACTTCAATCACACCGGGTGAACGAGGAACCCAAGGCTTGGCCGACACGACGATGCTGGGACGTATGCGATATCGAGATTTTTAGTGACTAAAGAGCATCCGAAGATCGAAAGAGAAACAAACCGGCCAAGGCCCCGCTTTTATAGACCGCATATATAATAACGCCGACAAGCCTGTACAGGGTCCGCTTTCTCTCCCCTTCTCGAACATCTGTTGCAAGGGAAGAAATTAGGCAGATCTCGAGCGGACGGCTCTCAACTGTCACTGTTTTGATATCGTCAAATCCTTCACTTTACGAGCCAGTCCGTAGGGTCTGGTTTACGAGACCAAGCCAGTCTATAATCTTGCCCTGGCCGATTTGACTACAAGACTAAGCTGCTAGGCCGAGTTCTAGTTTGCGAACATCTAGAAATATATCACTGCTAGTATAAACATGTCACAAGAAATCAATTGCAGATACGAAGAGCGCGATAAATTCTTCGAATTACTGATTACGAAACCGTGTAAAGGGGCACGGCAAAGGCAGGCTGGAAACGAGACCAGCGCATGAGCACTTTGTATTCTTGGTATTTTCGGTAAATACAATAACGGGAATCTGCGGGAAACCTGCCATTAAAGGGATTTGATAAGGATTGCCCCTGTCCAATCAACCAATCAACCAATGACCCAAAACCCCTCAGGTGGAGACGTTCTAGACGTTACAAGGTGATCAGTCTTCGTTTTTCGATTTCATACCGCTATGCTGACAACCATGCGGGAAGAATGAAAGAAATGTGAACTCCCATAACTTGCGAAGGGAAATTTAGAGAAGTGAACCAAGATTTGCCATCTAATTACGATGTGGGGAATATGTATTAATACTAGATCTATAGATGCGTCGCGACCGTGTGGATTGTTGCCTCGAGACGATGTTTGAATGGATGGAACCTAATCATATGCTAGGTAACGTTATTGCTAGTCATTTCGGTCGCGACCTCAATGGTTCTTACTTTGTTTGAGAATGGGAAGTGCGACATGCCTTGACAGCTGCACTGCAAGGGCCCTAGGATTCTAACGCACAGATTAATTTAATTTCGTCAATTTGGGGAGAAATGGGCTGCACAATTCGATTATAATCACAAAGCGCTTGAAAGCTTGTTTGAATTCCGTGTTTGCTGGTATTGACAAAACAGCGAATGGCACTCACTCGTTCCAAAAATATAGCATTCATATTTATCCTTTTTTTTTAACCATTTAATTTAGCCTATCTTTGCACCGGCCCTACAGAGAACGAACGGGAAGATTTCGATCAACCTTAACTCTCCCACATGAAATCCCGATCGAAATGTTGAATCCGATGCCCACCATTAAATATATAAAAGAATAAATTTAAGATTAAGAATTAGCGCTAACAACACTATTTGAGACTTCAAAGGTCGTAATCACATTTAAGGATTGCAGTAAAACACGAATTTAATTTGCTCTTAACGCCCAGTAGCAGCCAATAGCTGTTAATAATACAATCGTTTCATCCACTGTGGTTTATCGTGTAATTTAATGATTCTTCAACCATCGAACAATACCGTCGTCAGCAGACGAGTGACTAGAATCTACCGGCTGTTCAGGTTTATTCTTCTTTGAGTTGGAGTTGGCAGCAGTGCTAGTGGTCTTCGCCGGCGTGGATGCATCTATGCAACTCTTGTCGTTTCCGCTAGGCGCTCCCTCGCTTCTTTGTGGGCTGGTAGGAGAGGTGAGTTCGATAAATCTGGATCCGTGTGATCGTTCCATCCTTGCCAAGTTTACCGTTTAATTGTGGATACCAAGAGCAGTATATGTTTCACTAATGATAGACTTTGTTTTAAGCAATGATCAGAAATCAATTAAAGGAGCGAGGGTTATCCAGATTCTTTGCACCTTATAAACGATATTCTGAATTCGGGAACTTAAGGATCGAAAGGAGACGAAAGGAGGAGACTTAGATGGTTGAAAGCTCCTGACAACAGTGGTCTTCGCGATTAATTAGAATCTCAATTTTGAAAATTGAAAGGATTTCACTGAGGGGGGTGAAACTAGTCTCGTAGCTGGGTGAAACCACAATTTCTAGAATATTTGGTTTGGAATAAGGGAATAATAGAGATCATATTGTCTCGGGTTCGAAGATCAGCAATACACGCTGGGCTTCTTGACAACAAGACTAAGCAATACAATCAACCAATCAAAGGAGACGACCAGAAGGATAACTCAAGCGTAGAACTAGTTAGTTAACTATACAAAAGTGCGGCGCAGTGATATCTCTAAATTTAGGCTTGGGAGACACGGTTTCATGAGAGATATATATATTCGGGAGCCTCTCAAGTAAACTGGTGGATTTCCAAATCTTGAAAAATATTTTAAAATTATTATTATTATTATTATTAATA
>LDDX01000217.1:0-33790 GCA_012184315.1 Arthrobotrys entomopaga | reverse complement strand
AAAAAAAAAAAAAAAGATTTAACTTGAAAAGAGGATGGACTGGAGATCGATTAAGATCTCTTCGATTTTTTTTATCTTGTCTTCGTCGTTGATGCTGAAGTAGTAGTATTAAAATAAGACCATCCTATCTTCTTCTTACTACTGAAATATTAGGGGCATATATTCACACCTCTATTTTTGACCGGATCCGCGGATCTTGTTGAAGCAGATTTTTTATAATATAATTAAGCTACTGCTGTGAGTACCCCATGATTAGGGGTATTAACACTTCAAAATTTAATTTGGGATTGGATTTGAAGACTACTAGATCCGATCGAAATCAAATTTATCTGGTCATGCAATTTATCTCCACCAAATAAAATAAAACATATGATTGGAATTCAACCTGATTTCACGACGAAATCCGGTCCTAATGATATTTCTTTTGTAATGCATTTATTTTTGATATACTTCAAATCTGACCAAATTTCAATGAATAATATATACAGCCTCCGAGTCTAAATTTAAATATCGATATATATTAATATTCTGATTTTAACAAGACTTCAGTAGCAAAAAGACAAAATAGTTAGCCTTATTATTATTATTCATTAATATTTTTAGTAGCAACTCGAAGAAGATAAAGATAACGGTCTTATTCTAATACTTCAGCATCAACGAAGCTAAGACAAGGTAGGATAAAAATCGAAGAGATCTTCATCTTCCTCTTTTAATAAGGGTATTTATACCACGACCTTTTAACCAGATCCTGAAGAAATCATCTATATTATAATTACAGTATAACTGTGAGTATCCCATTAGATTTTTTAAGATTTATAAACCATATTATCCATCAAAATCTAGTCAAATTTGGGTATATCAAATTAGTATATATAAAATATGGATTATTCGGTATTTATAGACCATATATATTATCCATCGAAATCTGGCCGGATTTGAGGTACATCAGATTAGAGTACGTTGTAATAGAGTCAAGACCGGATTTCATTTGGTGGAGATAAATTTCGAATATTTGACGACCAGATTTCGATTCGACCAGATCTAGTCTTCAAATCCGGTCTCAAATTAAATCCCGAGGTGTGAATACCCCCCCTATTAAATGAAACTTAGTATTTGGGGGACTGTTGATTTCTTGATAAAATATACAAGTTGGATTTTTAAACTGGATTTTTACAACAAAATCTGGTCAAGTTTTGAAACTACTGAGGGCCAGCGAAAGGCAGGCTGGGAACGGGACCAATAATACTGAAATCTGGTCTGGAGTGGTCTCGAGGTCTCGCATGCCAAATTCTGAGTCTCACTTCCAACGGGTCTGGAGATAAGGTTTAATAAATATATCTACCAAATTTAAATCCAACCATATTTTGATTTTGATAATGCGGTTTATAAATCTGGTGGGGTACACACAGCAGTAACCCAATAATATTTATATTGTAGATTCGAAGATCTATTTCAAGATCCGGTGGTCAAATATGATATCGTGGTGTAATACCCCTATTAATATTATTGTCTTCGCACCACTGAAGTGTCAATACAAGATTATTATCTTGTCTTCGATCTACTAACTTTGCTGCTGAAAGCGTTAATACAAAGACAATCTTACTAAGTCTTACACTTTTAAGACTAGTATCTTGTACATAGTACCGTTATTTTTACGTTAAATTTACCCATACCGAGAGCCATAAAAGACAAAAAAATTTTAAAAGAGGAAGCTTAGAAGAATATCTCTTCGATTTGTCTTGTCTTATTGATGCTGAAGTACATTTTAATCTCAATACAAAGACTATCTTACTAAGTCTTGCACTTCTTTTAAGAATAGCATCTTACACTTTCCATTCTCTCGTAAACCAGTCGATGTCATCCTAATATAATCCAGCGAACTGACTCTCGGTATGGGTATACTACTAAATTTAACGTAAAATTTTTAAAAAATAACATGCCTCCGGTGTCAGAGCCCATGATCAAAGCTCGCAAAGGCGTGTGCCACTGTACTAAAAGTACAAACTACTGAGTGACTTCAGTAATGATCACAGTGCACGCTATATATCCCATACATATCCTCATACATATATGGGTCATATTATCACGTACCGTGACATCCGGCAGGCCTGTTTTAAATTTTGCGGGACCCTGCATGACGGCATGCCGGCATCTGGCTTGCGAGACAAATATTGCAAATCTTACACACGTTGAGCTTAATTAATTAAGCGCTTCTTAATCATAATTATATTAGTTATAAGAGTAGACTCGTCGTAAAATAATTTGGTTTCGTATGTATATACTATATACATAGTAGTACTAGCTTATAAGCGCACATGTCGATCGTTGTTCCTAATATATATATGACATTAGGGGTATATAATTCAGACTTGACGGGAAAATATATTAATAGGATTTAAATCGATTTGTCTACATTTTCTTAGCCTCAATACTAGGCGCTGGCTACTATAGCATTTTCCTAAGTAAAGCAGCGCCTGGTTCTCGAGGCTAGACATTTTCTGCTGTTTTCATTTCTGCAATATATGAATATATATATATATATGCTATCCCAAAAGTTACAGAAAATTACTTGTATATAAATATCTAGGTGTCTGGCTTCGAGACTATATAAGTATACCATATAGAAAAAATAATTCATACTCAAGTTAACGATGAATTACGAAAAAATCCTTTATCATTTTATTTTCTATACTATTTTCTATAATTTCAGATTCTTCAAATTCCTACAAAATCTGAACCAATCACCATGGTCTCGTTTCCAGCCTGCCTTTCGAGGTAAATATATATACCTGGTATCATATACAAATTAATTCACACTCAACAATTGTCTCGTAAACCAGACGCCATATATCCTGGTCCAGCGAAGCTTAGACTCAACAATGAATTGCAAATTTTTTTATGATTCTTAGAGCTTATTTTCTATAATATCTGTAATTTCAGATTCTTCAATTTCGTACAAAATCTGAATGTTATACTACGGGCCACGTACTGGGCCAAGTTAACCAGGAACAGATTAATTTATTCTCATCATACCTAGGAGTATATATATATATATAGAGGTTACCGAGTCTCCCATATATGCATAGACTCCTCCTAAGAGGCCTCTAAGGAGGCCTCTCACAGGAGTCTGTGGGAGCTAACTTCACACTATAACACCGAATTACCCCTATATCAATTGTTGTATTTATTCTCATACACCCTTTGTGCTGCGCGGCTGGTTTACGAAACAACATACACCCATTAAGAAAGAAAAAAAAAATCCTGGGCACATCTTGTATATTTCAAGCTACACCCGGCACCGGGAAAAGGGTTTTCATTCCTTTTATATCTTATCTTCTACGAATGGACCACAAGACTACTACGAATAAAGGATTAATTTTTTTTTTTTATGCTACTTAAGTATTTGGTTCTTAATAATGTTATATAATCTTCAACCCGCTCAATATGGTCTCATTTCCAGCTGAGCCTGCCTTTCGCTAGCCTACAGCTCCATACGTATCTGAGATCTACATATTCTCGTAGCTAGACGTTGGATCTATACATGATATGACATGTTCCACAGAAAACACACCTAGTAAGTACCTACCTCTTGGATTTTGTCTTTCCCTGTATTCCCGCCATCATTTCTTCCTATTCAAATCAAAAAATTCATTAGCGTCTTTGAATCTTTAATAGTATCAAACCTTTATAGTATAAAATGCGAATGGGATGGGTAGTAACATACTCTCGTGATCAAATGATCGATCCGTTCCAACAACCCCAACAAACCCTTCATATTCCCACTCCACTCGTTCAAAATATCATTACTATCCCTCGGTTCCTTAAAACTAACCACCCTCGCCGGCCGGTCGATCCTCGCGTACACCGTCTTTTGCGTCACCAACTTGCTCAGATAACTCTCACTCTCATCCTCACTCAGATCCAACAGAACCTGCAGCCGGTCCATCGAAATCCGCGTGTAATACTTCCCAATCACACGAACGTTATGCTCAATCACGCGTTTCCTCAAATCCTCCCAGCGTGTCACAGCTTTAGGATCCTTCCCACCCTCCGCCGAGAAGATATCACCGTCGAGTAACTCCTCCGCATAAGTTTCCTCGATCCATTTCCATCTCATCAACTCGTGCTTTGTAAATAACGTCAGGAGATCGTTCTGCATCGGTACGCTTTGGATTTTTGGTAATTGCGCCACACGGTGTAATAAATCGCTCTGCTCGTTGTCGTATGGCGCGAGGAGAACATAATACACCAGTCGTTTCAACACTGCTTTCCATTTCTCCGCGTCCTCTTTGACTTCGTCCGTATCGTAGACTTCCCAGTAATGCTTGCACGCATCGAGGTATTTATCGTCATTCTTGGCGATATTGATCTGTTGTTCGTAATAGCGTAGTTTGAGGTCCGCGACGGATTTATCCTTTAGGAAACGGGTGGAGATCTTGCGGGAGAGGATGGTGGCTTGCATCCAGTCGCCCTTTTCGATACAGAGGCCGACTTGTTCGAGGATGAATTCGGTCTTCTCGCGGCGTTCCATGGACCCGAAGGTTTCGACTTGCAGTTCGCAGAGGATTTCCGTGGCGGCGGCGAGATCGCCTTGGGATTTTTTAATAGATGAGAGTATGCGCGTTATCCTGGCGCGTTCGACTTCGACAAATATCTATCACACATATATCATATTAACGTTAGATCATAGCCCGTTAATTAGCATCATATACGATACCTTTAGGATAGGTGATTTGTGGTGAAGGGATTTTGCGTGTGAGTGAGAGTGTGTGTGAGCTTGTAGGGATAGGTGATTTGTAGTGAAGAGATTTTGGACATACCTTTCCTTCAGTAACATTTCTCAAAGCCTCGATAACGGCAAGTTTGGTCTCGACATCCGGCGTATCGTCCAAAAACTCCATAACAACCTGCACCATCTTTGTCACCGCCTGTTTGAGCTGACTGTGCTTCTTGGCCAGCAACTGCACGTTCTCGTTCATCAACTTCCATTCTCCCGCATCTTTGCACAGCGTGACGATGAGGACGAGGATTCGGGATGTGGATTTTAAGTCTGAGGATTGGCGGGTTTGTTTTTCCAGCGCGAGGAGCTTTTCGATGGCTGCTTGCAGGTTTGTCTATTATCATAATTTGTATTAGTATTTATATTGAAAGCATGGGTGGATGATAATGGCGGGGGGGGAGGGGGGNGCATGGGTGGATGATAATGGCGGGGAGTGAGGGGGTATATATGTACTTTTGCCAGCGATTCAATCTCGGGGAGCTGTTGGTCTAGGGTTTCCGTCCAGTCCTTTTCAGGCTTGATGATACCTTCTGAGGCGGACATGATGTGAGATGATTATGATGATGATAATAGCTTCGGGGGTGATGGTATAGTTCAGGTCGGTTCGGATGTGCAACGTGGATTCCTGGAGATAGTTGAATGCTGTGTTTGTGATAAAATGGAGAATGTCAGGTTGGTTGGGTAGTTAATTACGTGGGTGAAGGTGAGGTGGAGGGCGACGCGGAGGGGGTAGTTAGCTTGCTTTGAAATGGATGGATGGATGGCGCAGTTGCTCCCCCCAAAGCTCACCAGCCACACTTCCACACACCCACACCACACGACGCAACACTTCAACGTTAAGTTACCTTCCTCGGCGCGCAGCGTTGACGCTATCCACACTCACTTCTTTACATCAACCCGTTCTCATTACACACAACGTTAATAATAGGAGGGTCCCTCAAAGACCCTGAGAGTCCCCTCCTCCTCCAATGGCTTCTTCTTCTTCTTCAAAGAACTCACCTCCAGCTGATGAAGAAGCGCCAGCTACTACTAAAGTCACAGAAGAGGAACTCATCAAGCTACAAGAACACCTCGACAGTATCATCATATCCTACCTCTCCCTCTTTGACGAATATCAAACTCTCCGAATAAAAGTATCCAATCATTTCAAAAATGTACGCGCATCATATTTCCATTTCCCTAACCGAAATCTCTTGTTTATATAATAATATTAATATATATATGTGTGTGTAAATATATATAGGGATTTCTCAACATCGCAAGGGTTAATTCCAATATGGCCCCGTCGTTTCGATACGGTCGACACCGCTACGACTATAGGATGACCGCCCTCAAAGGAGTGTAAGTCGCATATATACCCAACTCCTATCTCTATAAATTAAAAAAATTTTTATGCATAACATAAAAAGCTAAATAACCATACTTCCTTTTTTTTTTTTTTTTTTTTTATAAAAAGTGGGATCTCCGTAAAGGAAAATGATCCAAATACACCACAACAAGAAAACCAAGAATCCGAAGGATACAAAACAACCTTCACCCTCAAAGACCTTCCAGACTTCTCCAGCAAACCCCACAAAAGACTGACCACCCTCGAAACGATCAATATGATGAACCGCGTCGTCGATCGAAAAGCCAGACTCCGCCTACGTCGTAATTTCAGTCCATACCTTCCCGAATCGATGAAGGCAGCTGAAAAAGAAGAAAAAGAACATGTCAAAACTGCGAGTGAAGAGGAGGAAGAAGAATGGTTGATGCGACTGGAAGCTCGTAAAGACCGAGATCCACTTCTCTGGTTCGGCGTGTTCAGACCGGGAGAGTTGAAGGACGCGCAGAATGATTTCAAGAGTAGCTTGCCCGGTATTCTCAGTCTTTGTGCTGTTATCAAGGAGATTGAGAGCCGGGAGGGTGAGATACGAGAGGTTAGAGAGAAGGTTAGAGGTATGAGGAAGGAACTTGGGGTTACTGAGGATTTCGAATTTGAGGATCTCGGATCTGATGAGGATGAGTATGACGATTTATCTGATGATGACGATGCGGATGATGAATTGTCGGAGGATATGTCCGAGTTGACTCTTACACAAGGTCAGATTGGTCAAGATGAATCTGGGACTAAGGGAACTTCCTAGATGATTAAGTAATATGATACGATACGAATATTCTGATTGATTGATTGATTGTGAAGAAGGTATTGGTACTGTAATGCCGTATATTATCATATCGGCTTTGAGAGAATGTTTTCCATCTTCGATAGCTTTCCTTCAGAGATACATGTATCCTATCTTATCCTATCTTATCGATCGATAATGTATCCCCCATCCTAGTCTCAAAAGAATATAAGATAAGAAAGAAACCATCGAAATCCTCCAATATATACCAAAAAGACAAAGATCAAAAAGGTAACTGAAAAAAAGCTGAAAAGACAAGAGTGTTATACAGTGGTATCCGCCAAATTCCAACCCTCCCAAAAATAAAAACTAAACCATTAAAAAGCAAAATTTTTATAAACAGCGTGTTAAGGAGAGGTAAGAATAGTAAATTTTGACAAGAAGTGTCTTCGAATATATATTCGCAAGACTGATATAAACCGCTAAAAGGATGATATAAAATGTTGAAAAAAAAACTCTTCACCATGACCCACCGTGCACCTTCCCGTGCCTCTTCAACAAATGCCCCCTAACAACGTGCTCATCCCTCTTAACCGTCTTTAACTTCCCTTCACTCCCCGGCCCGCCAACCACCGTCTTTCCACCACCGGTACTGATCCGTAATTTCGTAAGGTCAATCGTAACCCCACTATCAACGTTGATAGAACCATAATCCGTCCCCGCTGCGAACGACGTCCCAAGATCCTCCCTCGCGTCAACGGCATATTTCATCCCCACAACGCTAGCGAGATAAATAACCGCCACCCTCCCAAAATCAACCACGCTCTCGTCTAACGCAAAGCCACCGGAATTCGTAGCCGATCCGGGCTGTGTTTTATTCCCCGGCGCCGTTCTACCATTCAATGTTATCAGCGCGTTTTGTAAAGCGCATGTGGTATTTGAGAGCGCAAAGGTGTTTGCGAGAGCGGTAGGGTCGATGGGAACTTGATACTCCGGTTCCGCGATCCCGAGCAGTCTCGGTATCGCGAGGCCGAGTGTGACGTTTCTAGTGACCGTCTGTCCGCTACTATTATCTTGTACTGTAAACATCGTACAGGCGGGATCGTTCACTTGCGTGCATGTCGGCCCGGTGAATTGGTTCGTGCACACGCAGGTACACGCTCCGTTCTCCACGTTGGGTAGACCGCCGTTCAGACATGGGTTAGAGGTAGCGCAGGAGTCTGCTGTTAACGAAGAGTTGTGCTTGTCTTTACCCAAGTATACTAGCTGTACTGGGATGATGACCGCTGCTGCGATGAGGACTATGCCGAGCAGGACGACGAGGATGAAAGCCCAGATTGGTAGCTTGCAGATTTTGCGTCTTCGTCGGATTTGGGAGTGGTCTTCGCTTTGGAGGTATGCGAATTCACCGGGAAGCGGCCAGGTTGTGCCTCTGCTTGAAAGACGGCGGGCGGATGCCATGGGTGGGGGGAAGGATGCGAGGATATCGGAGAGGGATTCTTGGTAGCGGCCGTGGCCGTGCATTGATGTGTCCGTGGACATGATGCTAGGTGCTCTGCTGCCATCCCATCTGCTATCCGGTCGAGAACCGGTTTCGAGAACCGCTGCGAGTTTGGTGGCTCGTCTTATCAGTTCGGGTAAACTGGTCAAGCTACCCCTAGCTTCGGCTTCTCTCACGGCATCTATGTTGAGTCGGGGTGGGCGGGGTCGGACGAAGGAAGGTTGAGGAACTGTGGGAACGGCGAGGTTGGGTCCAAATGCTGAGGAGGCCATTGAGAGCGCTTGACTTTGCCGTCGACTGTGCATCGTCGCTTCATCGGGTGTATTCCCACCGCTTTGTAATTTTGAAGATTTCGGAGTTGTATCTGATGCACTACTCCTCATGCTTAATGACGATAATCTCCGCCAGAATCCAAGCTTCTGCGGCGGGGCAGCCTCGTCCGTGACCTCCATCGGGCTACCGATCGGCTGAGCGGCTTTTTCAGATTTATACGAAGACTTTGTTTCTAGAGGTTTTAAAGAACTCGAGGCTATACTGCCACGGTGACTTTGACTGTGACTGTTCGAATGCGAGCTCTTTGTGGACTCGTTTTTTGATGAACTCGACCTCGAATCCGTTACCGACGGCGCTCGCACATTCGTCAACTTTGGCTTCGACTTTCTGCCCAAACTCGCCTGTCGAACGAGTGTAGTACCCTCATCATACTCTTCATAGTCGTTGCCTCGACTCTTACCGCTACCCTTTGATATCGAAGACGCTCCATCACTCATCAGTTCTTCGTTGGTGCCGGGTATCCACAGCCCTCCCACGCCGGAACCCCAACTCGAGGGTATTACGTGTGACGAAGCGTAAGATCCATGACGACCATACTCTGATGATTCCTCAGGGATAGTCGAAACATAAGATGCCTGCGAATAATGCGACGAAGCAGGATGCGCACGCCTTCCTCCTGTGGAGGAATTATTACTTGACGATGATATCCTTCTGCCGTTATTCGTACTCGGAAAGGGAGCCAAGGTTTGTGATGATTGGCTGGAAGTATTGCTGGGTGTGAGTTGGGTGGTGGTGGTGGTTACTGGCGACGGCGCCTCAAAGCCAATCATTATAGACCGCGACTTCATGATTTCATCCTCTGCGTCTTCGTCTGCTTCTAACGGCGGACTGTAGCGGTTAAGGTTAGGGCTAGCGATAACCCCCCGAGGTGCGGCAGGTTGTCTAGAGTTCGAAACGTTATTTTGGAATTGTTGCTGCTGTTGCTGTTGCTGTCTGTAGTATTCAACATGAGCAGCACTTGTAGGCGAAGGGTTAACTGGGAATCTAGGTTTAGGAGCTGCTTGAGGAGTATTGGTGGAAGTAGTGGAGAGTTGAGGTTGAGGTTGAGGTCCCAATATCAGAGACCTTCGTGCATTGCGCGAGTTACGAGAATTGCGCCGCGAATCAGATACAGGTGCGGATTGTTCTTTGACGTCCCGTCTTTTCGAAACATCAGGAGCCGCGGCCGTGATGGCCCCACCCTTGCCATTGGCAGAGGAAGAGGAAGATGCGGATGGAAGCACGCCATATTCTTCCGTGGAAGCCAGAGGTACTGAGTAGCCGGCATCATCTTCCACATAACTCCCCCTTCGCATCTGCCGTGGTTCTATACCTCCATTGACAACTCGAAGGACCTGGCTGGGTTGGCCTTGGACACCTTCGTATATTGATTCCTCATCCAGACTGTCTATTGTTGTCAAAGTGTTTCTATTGTGATCAAAGGAACGTCGGCTAAAGTTTTGCATTTTGTGATTGGTAAAAATAATGTGGCCGGGACAAAGAGCCCTAGCAAGGTCGGATTACACCCAGTCGGAAATATTAACAGAATATAACCAGGATATCGGGAAGAGTGAGTGTTTTTGTGTAGCACGAAGTCGACGGGATCGTACACAACCGCTTTGTTGGAAAACGTGGGTGTCAACTCAATATCGGTGTCATCGCATGGAGGTCTGGAGAAACGGCAAGCAATTTTGTTAATAATAATCTATATTGCAGGGAAACAATGACGATTCCTGGAAGACGGTGGTGATATTGGCGAGAAGAGCCAGCCATAACGCATATTCCAATCCACGGTACTGGCCTTCACCATGTAAACCGCTGTGGTACGGTACTCGGGCTGGGTTCACAATCTAGGAATCTGAATGTTTTGAAACATCAAGGGGATAGGTCTGTGTTGCAGAGGCATGGGAACACACGCGAAATGCAAACAAACTTGATACGCTTGGTGATTTGGAGCAGGTCCATATGCAAGGAAATATAGAGGATTCTATTAAGCTGTTGAGGAAACTGAGGGAGGATCTGCTTACCATAAGTCCGTGAGAATAGGTATCTGTGGAGCCACTCTGACACTCGATGTGTAGGATTTCGAATATATATCCTCACAGTCCAATATTTTGCAATTAATATCAATTCGAATCGAGTCAAATCGAGCGCTTCTGGTGACCGGATCGGGAACGAAAAACTGCAGAAATGGTCGGTAGGCGACTGTCAAAAATGAACGGGAGACGCCGTGTTAATCTCAAATTTCAATCTCGATCAGACAACTGTAATTTGTACTAATATTTCGATCAAAGCGTCGACGTGGATTTTGCGATTTGGGTAATAGATCTTATGTTGGCGACGCATTCAACCCGAAACGTTCCAAACTCTCCAAATTTTATTTCCCCGAAGAATGCAGTCGTTTCCACGATGATGGGAGACTTTGTTGATATTATGATATTAAAAAAATGTTGTAGAACCAGGTCTCTTTCAGTATGTTTCCGGTACTTGCTGGAATAGGTCTCTTCCTTCGTTCGAAACAATAAGCCACCAAACCGTGCGACTGCGCAAAAAACTTTAAGATGTTATGTTGGATCCAGAAGTGCCGTTCCACAGCTCCTTTTTTTACCCTTCACCAAGTCGTAATTATGTTCGTACTCGATACGCAATAGAAAAACTAAGAGAAAAATAAGAATTAAAAGGGAGAGGACAGCTTTGAGCGCCAAATAGCAAGAAATGAATGGATTCTATCCAGACGATGCGGAAGGGACAGAGAAAAAACAGACGATGCGAACAAATAAAAAATAAAAAGAAACAGGCTGAAATTCGGGGTCACAGAGAAAGAGAAAGGCTTTACTTGGATTTGTATGACCCAGCCCGAACGCTTCGGTTCAGCAGAGCGCCGATGGGCATAATGATATTATGCACACAAAAAAACGCCAACAATGTTACCGTACCGCCTTTTAGCTGGCTCCTTATCTGTGACCCCATGCGACTAGCAACAAAGGCTGCTAAACCCAATCGAACTGCGGTGTCGGCTGCGACCAGGTTAAATCTGCAGCGTTTCCCTATAAAAGCGCCCTTAAGTTTGCTCGGTTCCGCACGACGATTGCTGGGAACCTGAGGTAATATTTTGGATAAGGGGTGTCCGTCCCTTTTTTTCCTTGACACCAGGAGTTTCGAATCCTTTGTTCTTTGCAGGAGGTCCCTTGCTACGCGGCCGTGCTAATCCATGCAAAAAGCAAGAGATCTGTGATGATACAATATGCCAGGGACGGGCGAGGAAAGAATGAAATCAGTAGACACACCCTAGGGCCCTTTTGATATTTTTGCTGAGCAGTAAGCGTATGTTTAAACCAGCCTGAAGCGGTCGTTCTTCTTCTTTCCTCATTCCTCACCTGTCATCTCCACGTTTTTTAGACGTTTTCAAACAAGAGATCTGCGAAGGCTTTATGGGAGGGGCTGCTCACGTGTGACGCCAATGAATTCGAAGTTCGTATGTATCCTCTCTCGCGATCGATCCCAGACGCGCAGAGAAGGCATTCTCCGTAAAAAAATGTTACAGTAAATGACCATGACCCCGCCTGTTCCGTCCCAGATGGGGCAGCGGCCCTTTCCATGACAATTGACACCAACCTCAAATTTCCAGTGCTGCCCGTTCTGAAAAGGGCAAGGCGACCATTCTGAGTGGGTTGCTAGTCCAGTTCGTCCATATCGCCATTGCAATTAATTGCCCCGCAGTCACCGGGCGTCTCTGCTGCATCTCATGAAGCAGCTAGCAGGACCTGCAGAGAACTAACTAACTGCAGGTCCGTCTAAATTCTCGACGAATCGCTGCAGAGAAGACTCGATCAGCGATACATTCGAGAATGGTTCGACATACATACATACATACTGGCGACAGAGAGGGGACTTTTCCTGCTCTCCTATTCGAAGGTCCAGGCCGCCCGGCGAACCGACAACCGAAATTAGGAGGGCGCTTGGCAGGGTCATGCCTCGGGATTTTAGCTCAACCTGGGGAAATGATTGGGCAGCTCATTACCCAAACTCGCCCCATCTCGCGAGGTTTGCAAAAGGGATGTGATGTAGGGATTCAGCCAGGGGGGATATATCAGGCTATCTATAGCCTGGAGTGACCTGCATGCTGGTCCCTGATGGCGAATTTTTCTTGTTCTGTGTTGCATTTGCTTCATGGGTATTTGGAGCACCGCCCGAGATCGCGACAATTGGTCGCGATGCTATCTGCATGCTGTGGCTGGTGCCGATTATACTCTCCATAGTTCTTCACATATTCACCTGCATATCCGTCCGTATTGACGCAGAAGGTAAAAGTTAAGTACTTAGTTTTCGACCTTGTAGATTTTAGTCGTCCGCTAGTTTGTTTTCCGCACTCGAGTCCTCTAAAGTTAGGCCAGCGAGATCGATATTCTGAGACACCGATGAAGCTAGAAACTTCGAAGAGAGCTCACCAACAATTAGATCGCTGGTACCTCACCGCCTTGACGTGATATTCTCGTAAATTTTTCTTTAAAAAACAAAAAGTAGCCCGGAAATCGAGAAACTTTCGTTTCCGTGGGAATAAAGCGTTGCTGCGCTTACATGCAGGTACATATAGACGTGTCTGAGATGGGCGCGGCGCCTCAGACAGGAGTGGATTGATGAAGCGCCAAGCTGAAAGCGTATACACAAAACAGGTAGATGGACGCTGTACATATTTTGTGTCTTGCTAGGTCCGTTCCTCTAATTTCCATACATACAAGCATATATATATGCGCATAGAATCATGATCATGATCTAGAATGTGTCAAAAGTCAACTTGCATACGGAAACATTTAAAATTTTCTCTTGCAAGGTGATGCGGAGAATTTGGGTTTTTGAACTTGGTACCCAATTGATCGGGTTCATCTCACAAAATGGTCACATGAGCACCGGTGCCACATAGCTATAGCGCTAGAATGGAAGGATATTTTGCAATTTCAGACCCATCCGAACTCGCGGGTGGGAAAAAAAAAAAAAAAAATACTCAGCACTGATACGGAGGTAGTCCTCGTGTTCGTTAACAACGCCGTCAGGATATGCACCTCTCTGCACGTAATTTTCCTAGAATTGAATTCGAGCATACGAGTTCACGGATTTACAGAATATTCAGGCGCTAACTTTGATCGTGATCAACGCTGTATGTACAGTTCCAGAATTCTACAAGATATATGCACAAACGCCGCTTACGCAAATGCATTAGTGGATACCCACCTTTGTTGGCAATTGGCACTTTTTGTATTACCATCTCACAGGAGTTAGATATCCGTGCTATAAGGTTAAGTACTCTAGTATTTATTTGAAACGAGGCTGTATTGTAAAGGCTGTGGTGTATGTTGGATTCTTCAAACGACTGTGTTGTATTCAATCTTAATCATGATCGATCTCGATGAGGCCCATACTAGTACGCTACGTACTGTTATTAGAGGAAATTATCGTCAATTCCATATTAGGGCTTGATAAATTTATTTTTTTGTATTGTACAAATCTAGTCGATTTAGGATACCTGCCGTAGTCCGGCCGTAGTATACTTAATTCTGTGAACTGTTAACGTTAATTGCATTAATTATTAATTGGTTACCGATATAGACATCGCGACACCGTATTATATATACCATATTATTATAATATTAATATTTGATTCGAATGTCTCCGAGTAAACTTTGTTGCAAAAACCGTCAGGATACTGCTACACAAAGAAATCGATTCCTGGGTATTCTCACTTTGAAGTGAAGGATCCATTCAATTAAACCAAAGTAGAACATGTTGATAATTATTTGTGAGAAGATTTCAAGTTTTCGTTTCATATTGGCATAGACGCGTGAGTGCAGCACGTGAAGTCAAGCAACGATATATTAGCCCTAAGACTAGCAACGATATTGTACAACTAGATCTAGAAACCCCCAGGCCCTCACATTATTGAACTAACCTTTAAACTAAACCTCAAGATGATTCCAAGACGAACTCCGACCAATTAATCCATGCCTTTTAAATACAACTACCTATTGGCAAGTCAATTGATCAATTGAACTTGCGAATAGAGCATATGCACCATCTCCATCTATCAATTTAAACCATCATACCATCCTCCTCTCGTATGACCATGGCTTCCAACATCTCCAGAGACGACTTCACCTCTCCAATCTCCTACATTTTTCCCAAAAATAAAATTAAACGACGAAACCCCTCACCTCTACCCCGCTCGCCATATAAGAAAATCAAAGTTCAAGCCGCTCCAAAGACCCCGCCATCACAAACAATCCCAGCATACGAAGCATCCACCGGATCACCAACCCCGATGCAAAAGCAATATGGATCGAGTACCATAAAACCAAAACAAGTGAGACAAGAAAATACCAGCCCTGGATATCAAGAATGGCTAGCGAGGAGATGTTATCGCCATTATGGGACGCCGCCTGCACCGCCACGGTTTGATGTAGTAGGCGAAGGGAGTGCATCGAAGTTGAGGGGCTTGGATTGGAGCCAATTACCAGGTTAGGATCGATGCCCTCACTATTAACCTCATGTTGTAGACATATATAAAATACTGCAGGAACTGTTGCAGTTTTTCAGTATTGTATCTGAAGTTTAGATATCGATTGTGATTGACTGACCTCTTTGGTTAGACTGTATAGATACCACTACTAGTTGTGAGCCGAAGAGCCTGTCGCCACAATTTTCTTCTGATCCACCACAAATATCTTCTGATCCACCACAATTATCATCTGACCGTTTGGAGGAAAGTTTCGAAATGCAAAGCGAAGAGATAAAGGTTAGAGAATCATCGGAGCAAGAGGAGCATCCGTCTTCAACTTCGTTTCAGGAAGAGGATAACTTGGATTCTCCGGAGACTGTGCGTAGGTTTGTATGGGAGGTAGCACACTCGCCGAGTGCCGTTGTATCGTATTTACTTTCTGTCTCAAGGGAGAGGACTCGGGCCGAGTTGGCCAAGCGATTGGAGAAGCTTGGGAGAGGGAGAGCTCGATGTGCGAAGAATGATGATGGAGAGGAAGAGGTAACTCCCAGGACTGGATGAGAATCTATCAAAAGGGTCGATATCCAGTCGATATTATTTAACAACTCTGTTCGAACTTGAAAGGCTCTTCTGATGTATATTTGAATGATTTACGTATTTGTGTTATATAGCTAAGAGATAATTGAGAAGAAACTATTGAGCCTACTTTTCTGGAACCCACTGAAAGCTATCGACTGATAGATGTAACTGTTCTGGGGATTAGATTTCGTGTTTATAAACAGCTGCGCGTGAATTAGTGCCGTAACACGTGAACACTATAAATTATTAGACTACTTACGATTCAAGATATAAACATTCAAAGACCCGTCTCAATCGTGACTTGGTCTTCTTATATATCTCCCTAGAAATATCAAGGCTCGCTTCATCCAACTCAACGTCCTCGTTTTCAATACACTCTTTGAATATAAAACCCAACAACCACCACGTCAAAAATGACAGACGTAAAAGAAAACGTGGAAAACGAGAGCAATCCAAAGCTCAAAGACGTTGAAGAAAAACCAGAAGCCGAGGAGAAGGGGGAAAAAGAAGAGTCGAAAACTCCCGCCAAGGAAGTCACAACCCCCGTCAAGGATGTAAAAGTCGTCGAAAAGAAGAAGAAAAAGAAGGACAAGCAACCAGAACCAAAATCCCCTGTCCTTTCGACTCCCGCGTCCACCACCGCCGGACCACCAAGCACACCACCCACGCAAACCCTGCCGTCAAGCGCAGCTGCTGACCGCCGCGGATTGCGCGCCCTAGAGGATACCCCCATCCGTCTGGAGCCTCAATCGATCGGAAAGCCACCGCGCACTCCAAACTTTGGAATGATGAAGCCGAAATTGGGTGCCTCTGTTCGCGCGTCGGCTCAGAAGGTCAAGATGGCCATGGATCTAGATGGTATGTTGAATTCTATTTTTGATAATACAACAAGCAACGCAGATTTAGTAGTAAAAAATATCTTGAGACCGCGTGGGATATAACTGGGTGTGACTGGTTGCTAATGTTGGGCGAAAAATGTAGATAACGGAACGGCGCAGAAGGTTGACTCACCGTTTAAATCTGCTGGGAAGGGGAGATATGGTATGGAGACGAGGAAGGCGGATTTTGATATCGACATTGCCTCGAAGATTGGGACTATCCAGTGGGATTCTGATGATGATTAGACTTGATGACGTTGTTATGTTTTGCATATCCGTCTATCTATTTCATGCATTGATTTCGACTTCGAATTTGGAATTTGTTATATTGGAATTTGGCGATTCAGTACTTAATTTTGGTATTTTTACAGCTAATCTGGAGTCATTTGCGAAGTATATACCATGAAAGACGCTATGTATAGCGATATTTCGACGAGGATTGCTTGGCACTCTCAGATCGATAGATATGTTTTGATAGACTTGTAATCAAAATCAACTAAAATAAATTATAAATATATAATTATAAGTTATTCCGTTCTCGTATGTTTCGTTCATTCTCATATATTTTCGGACATTCCAGGTAGAAATTCAAGCTTGATCGGGTCATGGTATGGATCCAAAGCGTTAGCAATGCTGTAAGAGATAAACATTAAAATATAAGACACCACAGAAGCGTACAATTCGAACAATAGTAATAAGAAAACTCTCTTGGTTTCTCTGGTATCTACTAACAATGGTTCCGGATCGGTTTTTTGACAAATCCGTCGAGTCTTGTCGATATATCGCGCAGTGTTGCGGTTGAGGTGAGAATCCCTGCAGCAACGTCGCACCAACTCGAAATAGTCTTTCGGTCGTCCAATCCGAAGTGCTCGTCTTTGCATTCAACATGTCGACACCATTCTCCATCCTCCCTCGGGTCACCCTACGGGCCTCGCGAGTCCTGTCCGTTACTCGTCCCCGTAGATTCTACAGTTCCAAGCCGCCACCAGACTATGCCTTCGCATTTGAGTAAGAAATTTCCCCACGACGAAACTCAAATCTATCGCGCGACGTTCGCGTTTTATACCCCGGAAATTCGAACACATACCAAAATTTGACTTGTCTATATAGTATCGATGGTGTTCTCCTACGCGGCCGCAAACCCCTCCCGGGAGCCACAAAATCGCTACGGAAACTTCAAGATAATCATGTACCTTTCATACTCCTAACCAATGGCGGCGGCAAACACGAATCCGAGCGGACGGAGGAGCTATCCCGTCTACTTGACGTCAATATAACTGAGGATATGTTTATCCAGTCGCACACGCCGTTTAAGGGATTGGTAGATAAATACTCCAGTGTTCTAGCGGTGGGAGGGGAAGAGTTGAGAGAGGGTGAAGGGTGGAGGGAGGATAAGATTGGTAAGCTGGGGGAGGGCGGTATTCGAGAAGTCGCTGAGAGGTAACTAGTAGCTTGCTTTTCAGTTGTTTTAGGGAAAGCGTTCGATATGAGGCTGATATATTGGGTAGATATGGGTTTAAATCTGTTCACACGCCGCATACGCTGCTCCACCATGATCCGGAGATATGGCCTTTCGGGTCGCCACAGCTTCATATAAACTTGCACCACCCATCATCACCAAATCACCCTCACCATGTTCCACCGCCGTTGACGCCAATTGAAGCGATATTGATATTTAACGATCCGAGACACTGGGGTCCGACATTGCATGTTATCATCGATCTGTTGCTCTCGGCCCGTGGGGAGATTGGGACGTATAGTAGCACCAACGGGATCGAAGTTCCCGGGCAAGGGAAATATCAGAATAATGGTCAACCGGACGTCTGGTGGTCGAATAACGATTTATGGTGGCAAGGGGAGTATCATCTTCCAAGGCTCGGACAGGGAGGGTTTAGAGCTGCTGTGGAAGGGGTGTGGAGTAAGATCACAGGCGGGGAGGAATTGAAGGCGAGAACTATCGGGAAACCGTTCAGGGAGACTTATGGATACGCTGAGGGGGTGTTAAATGAGCTCTTGCGAAGGGAATTTGGAAAGGAAGCAAAAGTCAAGAGGGTGTATATGGTGGGGGATAACCCGAGGAGTGATATCATGGGGGCGAATGGGTACGGATGGTATAGTTTATTGGTAGAGACTGGAGTATTCAACAGAGACCGAGAGGGAGGCGAGGAAGCTTTAAAGGAGGATATGAGGCCCAGGAAGATTTTAAAGAATGTGGAGGAGGCTGTGGATTTTGGAATGCAGGCAGGGGGTACCTCCTGATCGATATCGATATCGATATGGATTCGAGGCTATATCAATATATGCAATATCAATATCAATAAGATGCAATGCATCACGTATGGTATATATATATATATAGTCTTGTGGTCAAGAATCTCAGCTGAGCGAAAGGTATATATAATTCGATAATTTGCTACCATTATTAAATCTGTACTAATAATCTAGTTTGCATCACAATGTTTTCATTTTGATATTATCGTATAAGCAACTAATAGTGGTTGGGTAGCTTAATTGATTGGAACCGGGGTGATTGATAATTGAATGCATTGGTGGGGGATTTGGCGGGGCGGACCTCTCCAATCCAATCCAATCCAATCCAATCCAACCAAAACTCATTCATCATCCGTCCTTCCATCCGTTGCATCGAAAAGACATCGCGACTTGATAATTCCAGCTTCAACATCAATCATTCGACTTGCTCCCGGCTATGAATGGCCGTCAAAGCAACGGCAGTCCCTCTCCTTCGTCTCCCTCATCGTCTCCCTCATCATCACCAGCATCGTACCAGACACTGCCCTTCGAGATCATCTGCGAGATCGTGAGCTACGTCACATCCCAGGGAGCCCTCTACTCAACAGCTCTCATCTCCCGCCGATACAACGTAGCTGCGACCCCTATCTTATACCGTCACCCCCGGCTGACATCTTCCAACTTTGAAAGCTTCGTTGCGGCAGTTGCGCCAACCGTATTCCCTCCTTCACGCAAGCACCTGAATTCTACAGAATACCATCTCGCGGACCTCGTGCTTACTCTCGACCTCTCTCAACTACTCTACCACGAAACCCTCCGCACCTCTATCGCCCGCCTGCTCTCTCACTGTCGCTCCATAACCACATTTATCGGCTCTCAAAAATCCTTCAATGGCGTCGCCCTCCGCGCCCTCCGTCACAGTACGAACCTCGAATACCTCGATCTCAGCGTAGGCCAGGAAACATGCGATCTCGCCGACTTTTTCCACGTCCTCGCCGGCCTCAACAAACTCACCGTCCTCAAGTTCCCGCGCTCCGCTCTCTTCGCCAACCGTCCCAACCGATGGAACAACCACACTCTAACCATGGCCATAAACCCCATAACCCAAGCCGCATACCAATCCTTCTCCGTGGAGTTCTCGACATCCAGTAACACTGATGATGATGATGACGGTGGCGGTAACACCCCCAAAAACATCAAAACCACCTTCGCCTACCCTCCGAACCTGATCACTCTCAGCGTTGCCGGCGGGATAAACGACTCGACCCTCATAGCCTCCGGCGTCCCGCCTGCAACCATCACATCCTTCTCAGCCTCGCATTGTCCGTTTATCCGCATGTCCGCTGTCAGACAGTATATCAACATGCTATCACTGCAATTAACCTACCTTAGCATCCTCCACCCGATACCACGACTCCCTCACAACTTTCTAGACCGAATACTCCTGACTTGTCCTAACTTACTCCATCTTACCGCATCCGTCGATTTTCTAACGGCACATATATTCGACGAGGAGAATTGTGCGGCAGATCACCCGATTGAGAGAATAGATTTAGATTGTTCAGGCGGGATGGGCAGCGAGTTCAAGATTTCCAGTGATGATATCAGTATCGCGTTAATGGAGGGGAGGTTGAAACGGTTGAGGGTTGTGCGCGCGAGTGTGAAACTCGGATGGGGTAGGAAACCGGAGGAGATGACAAGGGTGAAGGATTTGGCCGAGTTGTTGTGTATGGACCGTAGTGGGTTCGGAGAAGGTGAGGAAGATGATGTTGAGGAAGACGGGTCGGGGACGCCGGAGAGTGATGTTGAGAGTGATGAACCGGTTGCTGATTTGACCGGGAGGGAGCAGAATGAGAGTGAAGATGCGGACGATATTAGTGGTAGGTTAGCAGGCGTTTGGTTATTTTGATTCTATCGGGTTTACGGTTTACGGTTTATATTTTTTATCATTCAGGAGTCCTTGAAGATTGGGTCGTCTTGGTTTATGAGATGATGGAGATACTACCTGAATTGCTTGTAGCATTTCCAACGATTTCATATGGGAATCATATGTACAGCAGGTAGGTTACTGATATGATACGATGATGGATATCCATCCCTCTTATGTCTCGCATGCATAATTGAGTATCTGGAAAATATTTGGGCCAATATGGCGGGCCAAAAAAAAAAAAAACAAAAGCGCATAGGCAATGTAAAATGCGATTTCATATTGAAACTAAAAACCATGTAAAATGCATACTATTAAAAAATAAAATTAAATGAAGGAAAGACTCCAGAGGATAGATAAAGCCGATGGCAACTAAGCATGGATAAGAAGCCCCAAGTTGAGCTCGAACTGTATGATGGTCACACGACTCGGGCTTGTCTATGGTGCTCAAGCACCAATACCAAACAAAAGCGTGTATACCAATTTACAATCCAAGCCCAACTGTGAGCTGCATATACAGTCAGTAGAGTGCCTATTCACCTCCTTTCTAACAATAGATCTCGCTGTCCAAATGCATCTCCGACGACGCTGACAATCATGTCCAATGCGAATATCGTCTTAACGTCCGGAACTCTAGGTGTGAAATTCGCTTCTTCCGTTTCTCTAGCGCCTTCCTGAGCTGCATCACCCATTTTCTCTTCTGCTGTGTTGGACGAGGCACTGGGTCCGATCTCTTGCTCTTGCTGCAGCTGAGCAGAAGCTAATTGATCATCATTTGTCACACCCAAAGTTTCCGGTAGGAGTTGTCCTGGGGTTAACGAGCCTTCCATAGGATCATCCACCTTGTCCAATTCGGGAGTCGCAGGTAGGATTGCAATCGCAGGGACCGACAAGGTAGGACCTTCCGTCGCTGTAGCCAAGGCTATAGCCCTTGGCTTGAAAAGTGCTAGCTTCTTCACCGGTCTCTCCACCTCCTTCTCCTCCCCTGCTGCCTCCTCAACAGGTAGTTCCACTTGATCGTCAAGCTTGACCCCACCATCCCACTGCTCAACATTTATGTTCAACGCCCCATCATCAATTTCTTCCGTCTGCCCACCGCCATTCATATACTCCCTAATCCTCTCCTGCAACTCCTCATCCCACCAGTCCTTCCCTCCGCCCTCCACAATCTTCTCCCTCGCGTCTGCTGCCTTTCCCAAATTGAACACCGCCTTCTTCCCCAATTCTCTGATAACACTGACCTCCTCGTTCATCAATATCCCAACATCATTCGCTCTTGCTAAAAGCGCCCAGATCCATTTCCCCTGCCATTCATGCACGTTTACCCACCCCACATTCTTACGAATATGCTTTAACGCCTTGATCGCATTCTCAGAGGTGATGCTCTGCAGTATAGGTAAAGAAGGTTGGTTGGAAACCATGAAATCACGCCATTCAGTCGGTATATCAGGAAACGGCGTTTCAGCTTCTTCGAGGGGAGTCGTGAGTATCGCTTCACGAGTTGCGCGAAAATTGGTAAGCAGAGAGTTATGCCATTCCTCGGAAATGACGCGAGGTGGGATCGCTCTGGGGATTGTCGAGACCGATACCATGGCGATCGGACGGGCAATGTACGCTCCATCGTCATAGTATGCGGAAGATTCCGAATCGTCTTCCCATTCTTCCCCATCCCATTCGTCATATTCTTCCTCTTCGTTATATATATACTCGTCGTCATATGAAAGTCTGCCAGCTTCTTTCACGGATGGCGACTGTTCTTCTTTCGCAATAGGTTTACCGTCATCGTAGGAGATACTTTCGTCGGTCGATGTTGCTAGTTGCTTTGCTTCGTTGTACGCTGCGACGTTATCGTCATCGTACAGAAGACTGTCGACGTTCGTAGGGACCGGTCGCTGGGTGGGTGCTGGTTCGACCTGAGCAGGAGCCGCGATAAGGATAGCGGAGACTTTTACTCCAGGAGGCGAATTTGCGAGTTGAGACGCGGTAAGGAGGTTCGGGACAGCTCGAGCTTCGTGTCTAAAATTTACCAATAAATAATACTTACATCAGCAATGTTCATCGCCTAATAAGCTCGAGGAACGAAAAAGAGAAGCGAGAAGTGTTAGAGCAGGATAATCTTGAGGAATATATTTATCGGAGCACCCACCTCACCATGCGTAAGTATGATAACCCATCGGCGGCTGGCGTAGAGAGGTCAACTTCATCGTCGAGACCTTGAAGCTCAGGGAACGCGCCGCGCTGGTTGGTGCTGGGGTCCAGGTACCCCTTCGGACCATTTCCGAAAAGACCGTTACGGCTAGACTTTAAAGGTTTTGAATCCCAGATGTAATCTTCTGCCGGGTCATTTCCGTTTGGTTCATCGTTCGGGTCGATGGCGGTGTCCTCGGAGTCGAGCTGCTGTGCTTGTTCAGCGGAGGTTGTGTGAACCGCGACATTTGCCGGTTGGTGGTTTCTCTTACCGGACCTCTTTCTTTTCGCCATAGCTTCAGATTCTTCTTGTCAATCTGATTTAAGTAAAGAGTGTATCAGGTCACTAGCCTGGCAGAGACGGTGATGATGGAAGGACGACCGTTGATGATGGTGTATATAAGTATCGATGTAAGGATACGGAAGAGGTTGTTTGGAGAAAACCGAAAGTGATGTGCGACAAGTGATGTTCGGATTGACTCAATGATAGTCTCGAAACCCTCCACAACACAGTTACTCAACGACCAAAAGCGTGCGCAGTCAACACAAACCAACAAAATGCCACAAATATCGACAAAGTAGCAGACACTAATTATGAGACCACAGGCACTCAGATTTGTAATGGTAAGTTTAAGTATGCCATAAAATAGATATATCTAATGAGTAATTATTTACTCCGTTTTTAATCCCAGCTTGTTTATTCGTATGTTGTCGTACAAAAGCGCACACGAGTCGATCAGATCGCGCGCATGGGCCAAGTCACCTGCTCACCATACCCACCTATTCTGCGCCTCAGGATTATATCATAAAACGTCCCAAACCATGACAGATGACCCCAAAATATATTCATTTAAATACTACGCAGGAACTCCCTACTCTTTTAAAAGAGGATACCTTCTATTTCACTCCGTAAATTTATCAAGTTCATATTAATCCTTCATGAATTTCAGCATCTAAAACAAATACCACAATGCCCAACTACAACCAGTGTGCGGCTCAGTTCGATTTGCGACGACAAAACTCCATAACCTAACGTAATATATATCTATTACATCTAAAATGCAACTCTATTCCGATAGCGACCCAGAGCTCGAGGGTTCCGTGATCCTTACTCCGATAACATCTGACTCCGACTTTGACGAACTATTAGAATCTGATTCGCTGGGTGAACGATCAACAACCTCGACCGTTCCGACTTTGAGTATATTCAATATACGGTATAGCGGAACAGATATAGATTCTAGATCTATTACAAGCCAGAGGGCCTATAGGCTCGGTTTGAAATCGAAAGAAGAGCAACAGCGGACGTATAGCCAAAATGCGTTATATTCTATCCGGATAATGTTTTTGGCCTCCGTGACATTATCTGCGATTTTTACACTTTTTTCGATTCTTCCATGGCCGGAACAGGGATTAGAGGATTATGATTGCCTTTTTCCTATTGAGGATTGTCATAAAATGGTAAGAAGGATCCATTCTCACGTTTAAAGTAAGATCCATGTGTCCTAATGTAATATTTTGCAGTCATCTTTCAGCAACTTCATCCGTCAGATGACAAGACCCGACAGTCGTTTACAAATATATTTTAAACCATTCAAATTACAAATTCTGAGAAAAAGAAGAATCCTCACCCGTTATATCTTCCCATCCTACGATTTACCATCAGCAGCATATCTATGGAGCTCAGACCAATGGATGAGACTTCACCCCCTCGAATATCCAGCACAAACTTACCTCGTATTCATAACCTCATTCCGACTCCTCATCCGTCTCAGCGGATACATGCTAGCCACTTCCATCATCGCCAACATTGCAATCACAGAGTCACCGTGGTTCCTTAGAAACCTCCGCTCGAGATTCAACATGTTACCAAACACGGCATCGTTCAAGTTGTCTGATCTGGAGTTGGTGCCCGTACTTGCTATTGTTGGAAGTATACCCTGGGACTGTGCTATCCCTCGGTTATTCGACTATTATATACCCGATATGATAGATAGTTATGATGTGGAGAGTATGGTGGAGAGTCTCCAGCATTTTATTTTTTGCGGGTTTTGGTTACGGAGGGTGATTGGACCGAAGTTGAGACGGAAGACGTGGGCCGGTGCGCTCTTATGGGGCGTTTATTTCTTTGCGTGTATTACTTGGATTGTATCATCGTGAGCTCTCATGCTGCTGGCGGCATGAACGGATCGATCGGTCACAATTTTTCAATGAAGTTTATGATTTTCTGATTGACAAGTATATCGACTCATGCGGTTGAATCTACGGCAGGAGTATATGCAGATAGATAGTACTATTCATAGATATCTACTCTATTCTAGATTATCTTCCTTCCAACCCGTTAGGATCCCTCGGAATTCTGTTAGCCCTTCATCAGATGAGATGATGGGTCGGAGTGTCAAATTACTTCAAAAAGCCTTTCAGTTTCTCCATGCCGCCCAGTCTCGAGTCTCACACCTAGATACCTCCATCACGAGCCCCACCACGTAGACTCTAGTCTGAGGATCGCCTCTATCTCTTCCAAAATTGCCACCAGCTCTTCTTCTTCTTCCATTTGAACAATCTCATAACCATCTCCACAAGTTGAACTGCCAATCCTTTGAATACGTCGAAGGAAACCTCGCCGTCACAGAGCTTTTCCCAAGCGGTCTTTGGTTTAATTCCCACAAGAAATCCAAGTCCGATGGCCGTAAGCCAATTCACAATCATGTTTCCGAACCCATTACACGTTCCCCAGCAGTTAGCCCAATTGCTTCTCGGCTTCGAAAGTGGAAGCGGAACCAAGCTATATCACGCAAATAGTATCATATCGTCAGTATCTACTATAAAACTATCGGCATGATTTCTCGCAAGTTGAAACTTACCTATCTTGATCCATAAAGAAGTATGTGAAAACACCGGCCCCAAAGAGCACCATGAAAATCATCAACATCATAAAAGTCTTGCGATTCCATCCTAACATCAACCGCGGCCATCCAAGCCGGATCTTAAACCACTTCTTAGGCTTCTTGTCAATATTCGAAGCCTCTAGCTTAGTCTGACTTTTATTTGATCCCTTTGATGATTTCTTCGAAGACTCCTTTGAAGGCTCCTGATTTGACTTTTTCGAACTCGACTTCCTCGAGCCTTTACTCCCATTCTCAGGTATGTCGTGCGCATACGCGGGCATTGTTTCCCCTTTTAGCAAATCCTCGTAGATATTTTCCAATTCTGGATCGCGAAAGATTTCTTGCTTCTGGTTAGGATTTAGTAAATCCGGTAGCGTGCTGCGGACTGCGCTACTCTGGAGGGACAAGGCTATAGGCTGTCTCGCTCTCTTCTCGAACGGTGCATCATCTTTATCTACAAGGTCTGTCTCGTAGCAGGATTTGGGACTGTCAGGCACGCACAACGGCTTGGTCTCCCCGTGAAAGTAAAGCTCAGACGACTTGATCGACGAAGCTTCGTCTGGAGAAACATCCGGGGATTTGTGATTCGGTGTCGTGTCAGCGCTCGGAGCTGCGACTGGTGTTTTCTTTCTCTCGGGTTCTTTCTTTCCCTCTGACTCTTTCTCCTTCTCTTTTCGCTGAGAGGGGGCTTTGCCGTTTTTGAACTTTTCGGACAGCTCTTTGATTCGACTTGGCGGTCTACCTGGTGATGCCGGTTTGTCTCTTGCTATTGATGTTGATGTTGATGGTGGTGGTGGTTCCTTGTCCTTGAGCGGCGAACCGCTTTCTACCACCTGTGGATGTAGTGGTCGCAATTTGCGGGCATGTTTTGGTGTATCTTCCATTCTTGTGGAGACGCTGGTTACGGCTCTAGCTCTGCGAGATGTTTTCAAATACAGTAGGATATATTATAAAATCTAGGAGTGTTTAGCGATACTGAAATTCAAACTCGCTAGATATTCTAGTCGAATGATCACAAATCTACTATAGAGCTATGAAAGTGACACCCGAACATTATTGCTACTTGAAAGCGTGAGCATTATTTCGTTTCGTGATTGATACTTTCCAGGCATGAAACAAAGCAGTACATCTAACCTATTGTACAAGAACGAGTGAACAAATCTGTAACCATATTCCTGACCCCCGAGCAATAGTATAAGTAAAAAAGACTAAATATCATACCCCGTAAAACCAGGAATATTAATAAAATGGTGCTAGGTGCTGAAAAAAATAGAGCTTAATTCCGTCTTGGGCCGACAGTGGGGTTTATGAATTCCTGCTGTTTCTTCTGGATAGCGTTGATTTGGTCCGACACGCTAACACTTTGCATCTGTTGTAATCTGACAGACTCTCTGCTATCAGCATGGCCATCCCAAGCAATAACTGGCTTCTTCCTTCTATCCTCCTCTTCATTTGGAGCACCGGGTTGAACATCGAACAAATCCGCACGCTGGCTTGCTAATCGTTTCAGATTTGCCGCAACATCGGTGGTCGAAAGATTTGTTGTGGAATATTTAGCGTCGGCACGAGCCCTTTGTTCTTTCCAACGCGGGTCAAGGAGTTCAACTAGACGAAGAAACAAAGAATTAGTAACTGTTTCTATCCAAGAAAATAAACCGCAAAGTGCCAAACAAGTGTTAGACGTACTTTTCATGTGCTCCTCCAATTCATCATACGGAATGGGCTGACCGCAATTCGGACAAATAGCGGTTTGTGCGGCTCCTCTTCTGTTGGCTGCAGCTGCGGCCGCACGGGGTACATAGTCGCTTCTGATCTTCATTGGAGCATTTCCGCCGTGAGCTTGAGCCCTAGCTTGTTCGGCACGCGCTTGCGCTTCTCGTCTTTCGCGTATTCTTGCCATTTCTTCATCCTCGTTATCCGAATCCGGCTCCATAGCTACGTCCATAGTGTGATCGTCTTCTTCTTGCATAGGTTCCGGGATGTAAGTGCCCGAGTCGTAGTCGTCGGCCGTGGGCATGGCTTCTTCAATGCGAAGCGTGTTACTGTTCAACGACATAAGAGCCTTTTGTTCAAGGGAGGCGTGCTGGAGGTCGGACAACGAAGTTGGGGGTGGTAGATCTGCGTGGTCGTCGGCTTCTGTGAAGGTAATCGTCTCTACGACGACAAAGTCGTGCCAATCGATCTGCGCATACGCCAATTTCTCCTTATCTTCCTCCTCTTCCTGCTTCTTCTTTTCCTCTTCTTGATGCCTTACCCACTCCGATCTAGCTTTGGCGTCTTCTATCAAGTGAAACTTGTCTTGGAAGTTTCTTTTCAATTGCTCCATCCTCTCATCCTTGTCTGTCGGGCTTAATATGAGCGTGTACTGATCGACAAGTCTAGTAAAGTATTGATAGAAGGAATGATTTGGTCGGAGGAAGTCGAATTGATAATTCCGTGCTTCTCGCTGCGATAGAGTTGTCATAAACTGTCGGCCATTCTTCGCGACGAACAAGGCGGTTAAACGTAGGACGTCCCTGGAATTCAATGATGTTAGCATGTGCATCCCCTCAAGGCATTTCACTTAATGAATCTAACTAACAAATCTTGTGCGCTGATAGCTGGCATCCTCGCTGAGAACTGGAATTCGGGAGGTGGAGTCGGCCCTGGTGCGGCTTCGGGCTCTGCGACGGGCGCTGCAGTTCCATCAGTACGACCAGCCGCGACAGCGGTAGACCTTCCCGCACGCGTTTCTTCGAGGCGCCATACGTAAAACGGATGATACGGATCTCCGGGTGTTAGGAAGGAGAATTTCGGGTTCGCTCGCTCCTTTTCGCGAATTCTTTCTATGAAACTTCATGTTAGAACTCGTTTGGTTGGGCAAGGCGGTGACTCGATGAACCTACTCTCAAACGCTTCTCCAGTTCGGACGACATAGCCTGCGGTCTTTTCAACGATGGCTATTGAGATAGCCAGATGTTAGCAATGTTTCCCAGCCTAGTATGAATATATCAGACACGGACGGCGGTGCGAATGTGTGCAATTACAACGGGAACGTACCTCGAATTTCCTTTGGTGGAAGAACCACGCCTGCTGGTGCTTTTGCCGCTTCTTCGTTGGACACGATCGTGATCGGTGCCGGCATATCCGCGGCTGAAGGAGCCATGGCGCTTTTTATATATGGGGTGATGTCTGCGACTGGGTTATCGACGCAGATTTTTTCGCGTTATATATCGTTTGAAGCTTCAAATTAACGGTGTACAGAGAATAGAGAAGCGTCACGAATGGTGATGGCGAACGAGTTATCCTTGTCGATGATGCCAAGGCCAACCACAGTCTCGAAACCAAACTGTGTTGCGCCGCCCGAATTTTCAAAGGTCTGCCAAGCCTAAAATAGCAACACATAATATGCAACAATCTACACGCTTCGCAGTAGTCTAGTCACGGTTGCCGGGCTTCGCAGCTTTTCAGTCAAATTTGTTATAATTATAATACATATTCTTTACTCATTACCAGCTTTACTAGTATATGGCTTGGAGGCGAGTCCCACTACTTTACTTACTTAGATCAAGCTAGTTCTAGCCAGCATACATGCTTCTATTTTCAGTGAACCTAGCTTTTAATCATACGATAATTGCTAAACCCCTGGTCAGGCTGGAATTCGAACGAGACCAGTCAGGCTTTTTAGACCAACTTCACTCCTTATAGCATTATTGTAAGTTGAGATTCTCAGCCCGGTATCATATCATTTACATTCAATCTCCATGATACCCATATATACGCAAACGAAACGCGTTATCTCTATACATACTGCCGCCCCGAAGCCGTTACCTTTGATACATGCCTTCATGTGCAGCTTCCCACTCTCCCTTCCTCTCCTCAATCGTTTCCCTAGTCACAAACTTGAAAATTCGGCCGAGCCGACCCCCCCATTCTTCAATTTCATGTTTATGATTTACGCCGAACGTCTAAAAATGATACGATAATCGCGATCTTGCAAGTACAATATCTTATAGCCTTGCTTCTAGCTAGTTTATCCATGTTTCTCAATAATATACCGAGTTTCCCGTTATTTTCGCTAATACCAAGTTGAAGATTTCAAGTACACAACAATTTCACAAACTCTCTAACCTCGCATTGCTAGCGATAGACTAATAGCTATCATATGTCTAGGTCTATATCAAGCCCCCCAGCTTATTTGTGGCCTATATAATCCATAGACATATTCTATTTCACAGAAAGAAAAAAGTGGCTCTAAAAGAACTCAAGTACTAAGTGCTTGTTATCCAACCCAATACTGGAGTAATTTTATATTTCTTAACGCCAAAATACAACCCTTTCGACCTATTTCAACGAGACAAGCGACAGTGGACCTAAACCAATAAAATAATCCAGAAATATATCAAAATATCCACCGGTAATAAGACTTGGCTGTTCGTTATCCACTCCCGCATATACTTTGCTCGATTCCAAAGCGATACCTCCATTAGGCTTAAACGTAGTAAAGAGACCGCCAGGGTATGGTCCACGGTTTCTTTAGGAGGCGATCGCTACATCTAAACCGTCCTTATAAGTTTATCCGAAAGGTTTTTAAATCCAGCTAACCATGAATCCAATCTAGATATCTTCCAAGTTCAAGTTTCCACATATATAGGTATCTATCGGCGATTTCATATTATTGTACGAGACGCATGTATGTAGATGCGGTATATATGTAATCCGCCGAAGCTTGCGACGAATTATCCCACCTGAGCTGAGACACTTGCGTGCATGCATACTACTAACCATCTCTGTGCCGATCCTGTGGTAGATTATATCGATTCCAGACTGGTCTCTCGCTCAGAATAGGATGTAATACCTCGCTACGCTTCTCCGTTCCATGGATACTTACGTACCTTACTCATATATCCGATCCTACTATGATATAATCCTGCCAAGACCCTTTCCGGAGATTAAGGACGAGGTGTTCTATTCAGAACGGGAGTTCGTTATACGTACGACCGTCGGCGGCGAGCGGGTCGATATCCTCAATTTAAAAAAAAAAACGATGAGATCACATGGTCACGCGGATCGATCTAGATGTCCGTTCTCCATCGTAACATGGCCTCCGGTTATTATACAACATTTCCGGTTCTACCAAGCGTCTCACCTCACAAACGTAACCGCCTCAAGGCCGATATATATAATATGTCCTCTGAATCAAATCCATCCTAGCTCCGATGATTCCCAATGCGGCAGGGTGCGAACATGCATGCAGGACCAATATGGTGGACTCTACCCACACAACTTAGTCGAAAGTGCCGCTTCAGCCGTCAGCGGCCTCAGCTAAGGACTTGAGGACTTGACGAAACGGCGCTGCACGGGATAAGGGGTATACTTCAGAATTCTCCGTAGATAGAAGACGATAAAAACCCGCCGTGGTGGTTCGGCTTCCCGAGCATTAAATATTCTGACCCACACCCCGGTGCTCCGTCCGAACACGGGGGTTTTATACCATAATGTTGCTGCGCAAATTTGATTCCCTGAGGTTAAGCTATCCCTTCGGAACATTTACAGGTTGGTAAAATTACGATCCTGCTTATCGTGGTCCCGGAGGGGGGGGGGGATTGAACCATGTGGTACCGCTGCGAAACTGGGCAACGTGGTGATGTGGTGGAGAGAGACAAGAGCTACTCGATCCGGTTGGGCCCGATACAATAATTGTTGTTTTATAACACCTGATTCGATTCACTCTGAAAGTCGTACTTCCCAGCGGCCAGTTATATTGGGCAGGACATAAATGTCGCAATCGATCGTGAGTGTGCCAGCATATATATATCCGGGACCCTGTTCCATGACGATTTCTAGAACTTTGGTTTTACTTTCACCCTGGAGTGTTCAAAAAAATTATTTTTTTTTTTTGCTCTGCATGGAAGGCACCAGATCTGAGGTGGCAATTGAAGCCAAACTCGGATCGATCGATCCAAATGAAACCAATGGTTACATTGCTCGAATTTCGCAAAATATTGGTAATCGAAAGCTAAAGAGTGGAGGCGGCGATCTGAAAATAGACACAACAGTCGTATATTCTTCGGATGACTCGGAATAAATCTATCAATAGAAATATAAGAATCTAATTTATAATTACTTAAGTATGAACGGAAAAACTATTATAATGTTGTGGGGGTTCAACATTACGTCGACGTACATAAAAATTTTTACATGGTTACCAAGTTCAAGAAGAGTCATGCTGCATGCAACACATCGTAGATGCGAATTACAACAATTGAATCCTTGTGAAACGTCAAAACCCTGCCAAATTAATTCCAACCGCAGCTCGATCGATCAATTTCGGCGAAATCTCGCGAGAAGTCACCGCGAGACCAAGTTTGAACTATTCTCGCATTTTATACAATATCAGGCAGGCGCAATTCGTCGAGGGGTATTTCATGTTACGCATTTCTCACGTGTCGCTAGCCATGTATGCGGCTTGAGCGCTCTCAAGCTTGGGCTGGTTCAATTAAGTAAATGCATTGGGACTAATTACGATCAATTAGTCAACCTTGAAATAAGTCCCAGTATATAAAATACCTCTAATTAACATACTTGGTAAACCCTTAACGGCTAGAGAACCAATGGTGCACCAATAGGTGGAGTTTTTCACTTTTAGTATTCCTCATGTAAACTTTCTAAATAAAGACATGTTTTATATATATGCATTACCTCAAGCTATAGGATACGAATTCGTTACCGCACTATCAATGCAAGACTAAGGTATTATAATATTAGTGTGCCTGTAACTTGTAAAGTAGTTAACGGTTTGGTCAGTATACATGAGCCATCGTAATTTCCAATACATGCTATACTAATCCATTGTCTAAAAACCCCTAAAGTGTCGGACGAGTCCTAGTTGGCTCTAAGCTTGTGACGGTTGCGAGGAAAGTTATGGTGTTCCCACTTGACCAGAACGGCTGAAAAGGCCGTATGGATGGATAGATGTAGGCTCTACATTCTTTAGGACTGATCTTCCTTTAAAGAAAAGAACAGGTTGTATATATAGACACATCTATCTATCATTGCGGGTCATACACCACATGTAATAATATATGCCGCCTTCTCCCGAATGGTTGCGGACCGCATTTATTCCACCCACTCATCATGAAAAAACCCATATTAGTGTATTGAATTGTAGTAGATATTGTATCAACAGCTCGCTTCAAGGTCCCCGATATAATATTGATCCTAAATATCGACAGTACTGATCGATGTGACCCCTAAGCTAACCTAGTCTCTATACCCACAAAGCCATTATTGTTTTCGATACGACTTTGATACTGATTAAGTAATTATCCGGTAACGCCATCGGCACATTTAAATCCATTTCACCAATAACACTCTCTCAAAACCCCGAATCGCAGATTCCCATATTTCCAAAATCCGAGTAAAAAACATATATATATATATATATAAATCCCTACTACTTAAGTACTTAGCTACTGACATACTATTAAGATGTATGTATCTACGTGAACCACATCGGAGAAACCCAAAGCCGCCAAAAACCCATCCCGATCAACCAATAGGTTCGCTTCCCCGGCACGCGAAACGCTAAAAGGCTAGGTTGGCGCATATGCCTGTCGCCAAACGGCGGAATCGGAGGGTGTAGGGGCTAAAACTTTCACAAAGAACAAAAGAAAATATACTTACTTATTTACCCACATAGCTAGACCTAGCTATGTTACCTTGTTGTTTCATATGATCATCCTTTTTAGCTTACAATGTATGATATGTAAGTATGTATGTACAACACTGCATGTGAAGAAGCACAACGTGGGCCTGGGGCACGTAGTATGCATATATGGGTTGGATGACTCCGAATGTACAGAACAGACAGATAACAGCAGAGATCCCGGGGGGAGGGGGAGAGGGGGGGGA